>CAJVPL010000930.1:0-18289 GCA_910591945.1 Ambispora gerdemannii | reverse complement strand
AATTATAAAAATTAAGATAATAAAAATTCGTCTAATTGATTTATATATAAAAATTATAAAGAATATAAAGTTTATGATGTTTTTAAAGTTTATAAAGATTATAAATTATGATAATTATGAAAATTATGGTAATTATAAAAATTATGATAATTATGAAAATTATGAAAATTATGGAAATTATAGGAATTTTTAATCGTAACACCATTCACACACTAAGTAAATACAAAGGAAGATATTTATTAGTAGTAGTGATATCCTATCTTGATGATAGGAGAAGATGCATTTATTGCGCAACTGGATTTTAATAGTAAACAAACGAAATTGATAATTAAACACAAACAGATGATTGATTGAAGTCACAATTAATAATAACACCAAGAAGAGCCTGAAATATATGATTGTGACAACGCTGGTAATGCTTTGTGTATTTTTTGAAAATGAGATTTTATCTTCAGAAAATTTATTATAATTCAATATATTAATCAAAAAAGTTATCCCTTTGATAATATTAAGTTTTTCAGATCTAATAATAATAAAAAAATTTACTATATCTTGACAATGACTAGAAAATTATACAAGAATATATCAATACTCTCTTAACATTAAAAAATGTGAAACAACTTCTTGTTACCAATCTAAATATTATGAAGAGATGACTATTCTTCTCACAGAAAATAATGGATTTTTACCACCTGTAATGAAAGGAAAAGATGAGCATTATCTAAATTCACTTTATATTATGACAGACTTAAAATATCTGAATATGATATCCACTATCCTTCTATTAATCTGAATACTTATATTTATTTCTGTTGTTCTATTTGTAATTCATACTTTATAACTCTTTCTTTGATTACTCTACATAAGAAAAATCAATATTCAAGATAACGAAAATGATCAGCAAAACAAAAAAAGCAACTTTCCAATTCTATTAATAATTTTTCAGTTGCATTAACATCAACAGAACAAGTATGCTTATATAATCAAAAAGTACAATTAGAAGGTGAGTAATATATTAGAAATGTTATAATAGAATTTTACTTGTTGTTAGATATT
The DNA here is from genome assembly GCA_910591945.1 of Ambispora gerdemannii. Classification (NCBI taxonomy): domain Eukaryota; kingdom Fungi; phylum Glomeromycota; class Glomeromycetes; order Archaeosporales; family Ambisporaceae; genus Ambispora; species Ambispora gerdemannii. The sequence goes on along the minus strand of CAJVPL010000930.1, from coordinate 17,233 downwards.
ATAATAGAGTTTTTTATAAAATATTACTCATTGTTAGCTAGATTTATGATTTATTTTTGTATTTTGATTGATTAATACTAAATAATAAACACATGACTTTTGATATCACGTGAAAGATGAGATAATTCAGATTTTCTCTTCTCTCTCCCTAATAATTATGTCATATATGTCACTCCTCTTATTGCAAGTCACAATTAATTGAGACATCATCTTTAGTTATGATATAAATTATGTAAAAATTATATGAAATTATGAAATTATGAAATTACTTAAATTATAATAATAAATAATAAAAATCATGTTATATATAAAAGTCACATAATTTCAAATTTGTTCAATAAGAATATAATAAATTAAATAATTAAATAATAAATAAATAAAAATATTAAGTATAATAAAAGTATTATGTTATAAAATATTTGGATCATAACAATGATAACACTATAAAATTATTAGTTCATCTAATTACACAAAAAGCTAATTACAGACAAACTCTTTTAAATACACTTTTTATAAGTGCACATTCTCTCTAAATGCACAACATGGCTTATAAGAGCTCTATATTTTGCTCTCTATAAAAGCACACCTTTTCTAAATGCACACTTTACTATGATCACAAGAGGGGTGCATTTAGAAGGGTTTGTTTGTATTTTATTTTATAGATTTTGCCTGTACAGCATTCTGTTGGTGAAAGACAGAATACTGTGATCTGAAGGGAGAAGATAATATTATTTGTGAAAAGAATGGCGTTTCTATAGTATCTAATAAAGCGACTATACCAAACATTTAAATTAGTTGAATCCACCAGGGCGACCCGTGAATATACTCAGAAAGGGACTATATCATATTCACGGATTAAATTTTGTATTTACTTCTTAATAAAGAAGTTTATACATGTTATAAAATACATATGATACATTATTATAATTAATCGAGTCAAACCATGTACAGTGAGCACTCGTTACAGTAACACTCCTTAAGATAATATCGTTATAATAACACAAAATTTCATCCCCCGATCTCATTACTGTAATAAGCTTTTCATGGTATTTATTTTTTCGATAGAGTAACATCTCGATATCTCTTCCCCCGATCACGTTATTGTATTCAGTGCTCACTATATAATTAATCTGCATGCACAAAACTGCGAGAACTGGGTTGTTTGTATATCATTATCAATAATTATCAAGGCAGTTAGTGGCGTGACCTTAAAACGTATCCTCTCATTTGTTGAAAGAAACGGAGGGTGATCATACAGTCAATTCTGGTTACAACGTGATCGGGGACACACTTTGAGGTTATTCTATCCAATACACTAACACCATCGCTATACATGTATATAGATATATTAGAGAAATTTTGATAGTGCTATTGTATAACCTTATAATATCATGTGTTTTATGTCTTTAAGTGTTAATTTGCTTGTTACAGTTTTTGAAATCATTGTATTTTTTTTGTCTCGAAAGAATTTGGATTTACGTATTATTTAGATCAAGTATTATATATTTTACCTTATAAAAAACGCATGCATTTTGGCAAGTAAATTCCGAGCTCGTAATTGAAATAGTATTTGGCTGATACGAGAACTAGCAAAAGTGACAACCTATTATCCATCCGGGAAGCTTACATCCATGCCGGCATTTTGTAGGTTTACCAAAAAAAGTATCATCACTTTGGACAGTTAACTTGATATGTCGATGATTTAACTTTTTTTAGTTCCGACTATTATTTTCGATAATCCTGATGACAACTAAAGATGGTAATACAATACAAGTTTTAGAAATGTACACGCATTGCTTGAGTCGGTATTGATTCGTTCGGGCAATACGGGCACTTGAAGCGACTACTATTAAATTTAGATAAAACCGGATTAATATAAATTCCGATTTATTATTTATACAAAAAAAGCTTCGTGTAAATTTTACCTCTGTCCTTTACTTAATTTGTTCAGACTATCTTTACAAATCACGTGTCCACACGGCATCATCATCGGTGGGTTATCTTCTGTTGCTTGTTCTTTTGACACCGGGCACGCGAATATCGAGTGATATCGCATATCATCGGTCAATGGGACTTCAACCTAACGGAAAACATGCAGAAAGAAGTGAATGATCAATAACAACAAATCGTAGCAATATTTGTAGTTAGTTACCGGTAACTCGTTTTGTTGACTCCATTCGTTTTTCTTCTCTTTCATTATAGTTGCCATCTTGATAAGCCACGGTAGTGCTGTTGCGCCTACTGTCACGCTTTAAACATATCATGGATAGATCATCTGTGAGATTGGATCTCGCCAACAAAACATATAATTTAAAGCATGATGGATTCTTATTGTTTACCTTATAAACAGTGGACTCTCTCTTGACAATCCCAACAAACTACAAAAATCTGTCGCAAACGTATTCTGTATATTCGTCCAGCCTTCAGTAGACAGCAAATCAGCGTAAGGAGAGGATTCAAGGCGATTAATATATACCAATGAGCACATTAGGCGTTGTATTTCTGTCGATTACACAGCACATAATTAATTCGAAAATATTCTTGGTGTTCGTGCAAAGATGCGCGTATTTTCTACATACCTCGAAAATGCTGTGTTTGGAAATATTGAAAATTCAATTGTGCGTAATGTAATGCTTCGTAACGACTTTGATTCCTTAGATACTGGATGAAGTGAAGACGATGTAGTTGGAATTCTAAGGAACTGCCGCGTTTTTCAAGTTTTTCTCGTTCTGATCGTGCCCATCTGATAAATTCAATAAGAACAAAAAATGGAAAGCATATAACTTTGCTCAGCAATGAATAAACAATTGACCTCTATTACTAACAAAATAAAATAAATGAACGTCAGGTCCTTACATTAGTGCAGGTTCAAGATTATATTCTCGGATCGCCTTGAGAATTTCATACATTTTCACGAACTGTGATTGTAGTTCCGTAGATATTTCAAGGCCTGCCTCCTACATTTAAGGAAATCATGTTTAATATGATAATCGTGGTAAATTGCACAAAATCAAAATCTTGTAATATGTCTAATACGATACCCGCATAAAAGTTTTTCCCAGCTCGAATTTTCCTTGACATATAAAATGCAACGCGACGGTCATTTGTAGGATCTTATCTTTTCCTTCAAAGGCATTGGGATTACTTGCGAGTGTGACATCATGCTTCCATTTCTAACAATATTAATCGTCAGAATTGCGACATCAGAAAAGACGGACATCAAAACATGAAAGATCCCATGAAAAAGCAAGCACCTTATCAATAGCTTTTCCGTATCTAGACAAAACCGCCTGATACTCTTTATGTTCCTCGATTGTCTGTGTCGAGATTTCTTTGATTTGCCTGGAAAGCGAAGAAAGTGCTTCAGAAGTGTTTTCTGGGCCTTTTATTTCATTAATGAGGACGAAAAGAAAGTTGTATGGAATAGAAAGAATCAATTATCAACTATTCGAAAAATTTGAGTAAAATAAAGTGATAACGCCAGTGTTCAGTTACGATTGTTAAGAACTCAAAGAAATATATACTTGTTGAAATATGTTCTACTGATTCGTTTAACGCATTTATAATCTTGTCGATGTTTTCAACAGAGTTGATGGCAAGTGCAGCCTGCGTGTTTGCTACTATTTCGTTTTCCCGTAGAATTGGCTCCATGTTGAAGATTTGGTTTTTGTGAGTATTTGGATAATTTAGATAATTTGGGTTGGATAGTTAGGAGGTGGTGAAGAGTGTACTGCAATCTCGTGATTTATGATAATTTTAGGAATTATTTAATTAATTATCAATGCATTCTTTTATTTTTAATTAGTTTTGTTATCAAATACCATAGTTATTGCTATTGAACTCTGCCAAAAATTATAACAATTAATAAAATAATAAAAACAATGTTTTTGTTTGTTTGTAACCGAAAAAAGAGATTAATAGAGAGCTACAAAAAGAATTTGTGAGCAAAAAATGATCAATGGTAAAGAAAAATTATTTTACAAAAATTGTTTTTTCGTCAACTATATTTATATATTTTCAATAATAACAAAAGAATGCATAATTAATCAAGAAATCTAATAAACCTCCGCTCAATCACAATTTCTGCCGTTCGAAATAAAAAAATAAATCCATTAGAAATAAAGTAGATTATTTCAATTAAAGAGAAATCAAAGAATTGATTACAAAAACTTACCACAAATTAGAGAACTGATTCTATCACACCCAAAAAATAATTACACGACAGTAATGGACGTCTCATTTGTTGGCTCCAGGCCAAAATTCGTATCGGACGGCATCTTTAACGCGGCAACTATTTCTGCCATTGGATCTAGTTTTTGTTGGGTTGTCGGTATTGAATCTTGTGATGGATATGAATCTGAGGACGGCAGTGATGGTAGTTGTGTTGTATTCGGTGGATGAGATACTGAGGTGAGAGTAGGTTTTCTCTATTATTATGGTTTTTTGTGAAAAAGATATTGATGACGTGTGAGTGGTTAAAAACAAATGGTAAACAGATGATTTATTATCTACAATAATATTAACCTTTACTTTAAATCTATGATCAGCAGCAGGACCACTTTTTGCTGTTATTTCCGAACTATTATTACTACTATTACTATTTAAAGTATTACTACTACTCTGTGTATCTTGAGCTTTTATTTCACTCGAGGATTCAGGTCTTTCTGTCACTGATCTATTCACTTCGAGACGTAGTGCAGCAGCGACTTCTGCCATTTGGCTTCTGATTTTTTCAGGCTGTAATAATCGAAGATCCATAAATATTAATTAATTAATTAATTAATTAATCGATCGATTAATTAATGAATTAATTAGAAAAAAACCCACGTCAACTTTGCCACTTCGCATTTCCGTTATCCCGATGTGGCCTGTATGCTAATAAATAAATAAAATCAAATTTGGTTAAATCGATATTCCTGTTATCGACGCATCTGCTTTCCTCGAACCACATTAATACATCTCATTGACATTTCATCTTTGATGGGACGAAAAGACATACTTGAAAATTTGACGGCAACCCAATCAACCCTTTATGCACTTTCTTTTTTGGCCGTTTCACGACTCTCGTATAGACCGGTCGAGTCCCCTGTTGTGTATTCGTGGTAGCTTTCCCCGAGATGCCATCGTGAAACCGATTCACACTCCTCGAGTTACCAGCTTCTTTATTTTGCAAGGAAACACAGCTTCCCATTTTTTCGTGTGTTGACAGGTAAATATAATAGAAGTACGCGAAAAAAAATGGATATGATAGTACTTGAATGAGTTAAAATAAAATAAAATAAGTAAATATTTGGACTGTATGCCTGGATAAACTAAGCAAACGTTTATAAAATATAGAAGAAAGGGGAGCGGGAGAGATTAATAATTAAGAATAAAAAGGAAGAGGCTAACTAATTGACTGGCTGTTCGGTAGAAATATAAAACTCTCGGTGTTCAGTAGTAAAAGTTGTATAAAAATAACGCCGCGTCGTCTAAAAAGATCAAACAGAGATGAGTGAAACGTTGTTGTATGCAGGTCATAAATTGACAAACATTTTTTTTGAAAAATAAGGCGTAACTTCGTTATTATCAGCAGTAGATAAAAAAAGGTGAACGAACGAGCGCGTGCAGAGGAATACGAGTAATTTAAGCAATAAGGGGAAAGCTGACTGCAGCAAGTGTGCATCTAGTAGAAGTAAAGGTAATTAGTTTATTGTAAACTTGGACGACATATTTAACCGTCTTTGGTTTGATGTTCTTATAATTACGACGATAAGGGGGTCGGTCACAACGAGACTTTGTTGCCCGTTGTACAATATTATATTACAAATTGTTAGAGTTTCTTTGTTCTGGTGAGTATATGCACATGACAATAATGAATAAACTAAAAATAAACCGTTTTTTTGTTTGTAACATGAAATTTGACGCGTCTGTTCGCGATTTTTTCATTTAAATCTCTATGTCTTTATTAATAATGAACAAATTTATTCTTTACATTAATGTTTATACAAAACCGATAAAATCCGCCGATGTTGATGTGTATCTATGAAGAGAATTACGTTCAACTCTCGTTGCCGGAATTATGAACATTATGATTTAGCATTGTGCTGATAATGCCTGCTCGCTTTATAATTAGGCCGAATTTTGACGCATGGGCGGGATGCGTCAAATCCGGATATTCATATCGATATACACTGAGTCTTTTTGTTAAGATCGTCCTTTGGTTTTACATTGAGATGCATTTATTTTTGACCGATCAGGAAGTTATAGTCGGGGACATCAAGTACTGCGTCACAAGGCCAATTTGAATTATAGAAGTGACCAGTCAGAGCTTTTATTTTTACAATACAATATTAATAGTGGTCTATATTATAACTTGGTTATAATACATGGCATGACGTTACCTAAAAGGTGAATTATACTTTGGATATTAATCACATGCTAGAAGAGAATTTTGCCGTTTATCGAGTTTGCTTTTGTACTAAGAAAAAAAGCTTTAGTGAGAGTTAAGCCTTATAAAGTTTGTATTGTTTTCTCGGAATTTTAAGCCCCTGGCTATTGAATTCATCAGTGTACATTTTTGTTCATCATTTACGGAATAATATATTAGAACTATTAGTATTAAACATGAGAGCGAAACCAAAAATCATGCTTAATGATTAAAGTATAACGGGAAATCTACGGACAGTGCTGAATCACGTGGCCTTTGACACAATAAAAGAAAAAATGTCAAAATCTAGCTTGAAGTACTAATAAAAAATGTCGGAAAAGCAATTTCACATATAACCTTATCCTCAGCTCTAACCCTAATCCAGACGATAAATTAATCTTTAAACGTCAATTTTCCGTGATCACGTGCGCGTGTATTTTTGAAGGACACGTGATCATGCACTGTCCCTAAGTATAATTTGAATCTATCACGTGAATGCTATTTTGCATATACATGTACTTCACAATGTAACAGCATTTTAAGTCACGTTTGTCCAATTGATCAATGCTATAAATCTAAATATTGATATATTATACGTATTATGAAAAAACAAGTAGCCTAAATACTAAAAAAAAAATTAATAAAGATCACGGTAATTGATAATAATCATGTACCATTACTAAAACCCCACTGAAAGTGGTGCTTCTCAACCTCATGAACAAACACATCCAAATCCAATTCACCTTCACCATTATTGCCTTTTTCCAACACCAGTTTATTATAAGTTTTTAAGCCTTCGTTAAATTGTCGTTGATTTGCTTTACCCGCTGCATGATACACGAGTTTATTGACGCCTGCAAGTCGAGCAGCAGTGATCTGTAGCAACGACATTATGGCGATATTTCCACCGTAGGCACCGCATCCCCAATTTCCCGTGTGAATCTCAATTATCGGCGGTGACTTTGTGTCGGAATCATCGGGGATTGTGGTTGCACTATCAGCTTTCGGATCGTGATTCCGTGAGAGTAAGCCTAACTCGACCATACTTTCAAATTTTGCTGCCAAGAATCCCGTATAGGCAGTAGCCAGGATACGTCGTATTGTGTATATTGTATATTTGCCATTGCCATATTTTGGAGCTTCCATCGCGATAATATTAGAATAGTACGGTCGCCCTCGTGCATCGAGACGTTGATCAAACACAGTAGTAGCTTTAGTCACAGATTCAGGCTTGGCAATAGCAAATTGGTTACCATATAGTCCTGCTGGACGCCCTTCCTCTTCATTACGATTAGTTTTCACTTGTGCTCGACGTTCTACACCTCGAATTAATATTGGGGTGGCAAGTGTTACCCCTTGTGAATTGGTTATTGTGGTCAATGTTGGCGAGGCGACTCGAACACGTGATAACGATTCAACAAGAGAACAAAGCGCAGGATGTTCTAGACATTGACTTTCGTCTTGTGCAAAGAGACGACCGCCATAATATCCAAACAAATTTCTTTTTTTTATCAAATTTGTAGAATGACATAATTCAGCAACCTTTCATTTATTCAATTTCAACAAATTAATTAATTAATTGTACATACGCATCAGCAAAGTTTAAATGCCAAGAAACAGTGTTCTCCATTTCCGGTGGTCCATATTGAAACACATCATCGACACATTCTACAATCAGATCAATACTTTGACCAACAGGAATTTTTTTCGGTAGACTAAACTCTTTCCAGCGTGTATATTGCAGGGTACCATGAAATGAGTCTGCCCCATAGGGACACGACAAGTCATACACAAGTCTTTTATTTTTGCAAAACCAACGAGGTGGGTGTTCTCGGACTAGTTCGGCAGCAGGAAAAGCAAAATGGTTAAGCAAGTGTTGATCCAGAAGCTTTAACACTTCTACTGTTGGTCTACTTTCAAACGTCATTTACTCTCGATAGGAATTTAGCGGTTATTTTTGTGTGTGACCCAATACAATAGACCATCAATATGCAATATGCAACATGCAGTATTGCATCCCGTTAAAATCACATGAATAATCAACGACAAAAGTTATCCTCATTATTTGATCGTTAACTCTATATGAAATCTATCGATTTGCGATTTTCTTGATGCGTGAATATGCAGAATCAATGAAATGATTAGACGGATTTAGAGAATATTTGTCGGCTGACAGGCGAAAAATATTTTGCACTTTTGTTATCAAGGTCACGAAATAATTATCCTCGTTAGTTGCGTAAACCTAATCTTTTTCCTGGTGATTAGATAGAAAATCAATCATTAAAAAGTCAATATACCCAAAATAGTTAATCAAAAGATTTAAACATACCCTTCTTTTTCTGTTGATAATGCAGCTGTGCAAGTCGTGTAAATGATATCTAGCCTGTGAGTATGATAATATAGTTGCATATTTCAATTCTTTGTCCGTCATTTAAATTTTTAGCGCATCAAAGATGGGTCGGATATAGGAATGGATGAATATATATATGTAGATATGCAATAGCGATACTGAAATCTTAATGAATGATGAAATATTTTTCTTTACGTAAAAAATAGTTTGATTCAATAATGGCAGATACCAGCAACGGCGGACCAAAAAAAGTTTGATTACGAAATTAATATAGTAAATCATTTCATTCAGACATCTATCATTTAATTAAATTACCAATATCACATGTTTTCTCGACACATTTAATCTTACCGTATTAAGAAATAAACAAATTCTGAAACTGGGCTCGTAGATTTGTCAAATGAGATCGGGAAAAGATGTCCGAAGCATCAAAAATGCTGAAATTTGTATTGACATGCACGAACACACGTCATACATAATATTTTGACAATCTTGGTACGTGTATACTGTAATTGCTTTCACTTGATATACTTGATACAGGATAGGTCACGCACACATAAATTTTAAATTTTTCATAATATTTAGAATTTAAGGGGTACAAAACTAAATCGCGAAGAAAAGAAGAAGACCTTAATGCGTGCAATAATCATTGGATGAGAGTCTTTTGGTAGAACATGGTGATTAAACATAACGAAAGAAACAAATATCCGAAAGGAGCGAAGAAAGAATTCTAAGTAACTATTTTTCATTGACAACCACATTTGCATGAAAATCATGGAAGTTAGTTTTAATCTTTGTGATCATAAGATATATATTAAGATATTAATAGAACTATGAAGTCATTTAATTGCTTCCATTCATGCACAAAATACCCGTGCCGTTCTAATAGTGATCACTAAATATCAAGAATCGGCAAAAACAGAAAACCAATATTTAAAATAAAAAAAGTCCAGATGTAAATTTCCCATGTTTTTTTGCCGTGGACAATTACACAGCAATACCAATACCACGTGTGTAACTTTATAAATGTTGAGTAAGTAAAGTGGGTGAAAGAAAAAGCGAGTAAATATGGTTGATTTTTTTTTTCACTGTTGATTGGCGTGTGCACAAATAGAATAAATATGGTAGGTAATATAATCGGCTTTAAATTAAATACCGAATGACAGTTTAACCTTTTATGTATTGACACACGGCCAATGATTCATTAGATTCTGCAATGTGATGTAGTTGACATCAATGATTCCCGCATGTAACATAATTATTATTGATGATTATTTATGTTATTTATATTGTTATATTAATATGATTACAGCCGCTCGCCCTTAAAGATAAAGTCAAAAAAAAATGAAAGCATCAAAAATCTTTTTATTCCTTCCTGTAGTTGTTATCTGGCCAGTCTTTTCGATAAAGTAACCCCCAAAACCCCTCAGAAACACAAGACCAAAGTAGAAAGATTAGGAGATTTACTTTACTTTATTTTATTTTATTTTATTTTATTTTATTTTATTTTATTTTATAAACTAAAATAAGTAAACTATATAAGAGTCAGGGATAACACAACACACACACAACACGTTCATTCGTTTCTTCTAACCGCCCATTCATCAATAAATCACATCACACACATATATATAATACACATACATACATCATTTTCAACATCATTATTTTCTCCTATAAAACGTGTATTGTTCAATTTCAGTACAATCTTAATATTACTATTCAAAAAGATCAATAATTATACTTACAAAACAACAAGGAAAAGGCTACTCGCTCCTCACACACACACACACACACACGCACACAATGCGACAACTACCAGCATGGTTATTAGTTGCTGTGCCCGCGCTAATATTGTGGACCATATGGATAAACACATTAATAGGATCAAACTTTCTTAACAACGCGTCGACAAAACTACATGGAAACTTTTTACACATTACCGACCTTCACCCTGACCCAAACTACAAGACAAACGCTACTGCTCGTTCTTCGTGTCATAAGATGGATAACGTGCGTATACAAAAGAAACCAGCTCATATGAAGGTGGGAACATCGGGTGCATGGGGTGCTCCTGCAACTATTTGCGATACTCCGATTCAGTTGGTTGACGCTACGTTTGACTGGCTTGCTGCTAACTGGGCCGATAAGCTTGATTTTATTATATGGACTGGTGATAATTCGAGGTATTTAGAAATAATTATTTAAATTTTCGGTGTATGTATGAACAAGATAGTTTTAATTGACGTGCAGCGAGAGAGAAGAGAAAATACGTTTCTTCATATGCGCAGTTGCCTATTAAAGCCATTAAATATTCTTGTCCATCTTAGCCTTTTATGGGGTTTTTCACTAAACTGTATTTGATAAAAATGATAGACACGATAGTGACGAGAAAAAACCACGAAAATTAAAAGAAATAATGGACCTTAATCGGATGATCGCCGACAAATTCCTAACAGCATTCTCAGCCACAAAACATCTTCATCCACGTCGCAACAAAAAAGCACCAAAGCTAATACCAATCGTACCATCGCTCGGAAACAATGACGTCTATCCAAGCAACATAGTCGAACAGGGGCCAAACAGTATTCTTGACACATACATGGATATCTGGTCGGCGTTCATCCCAAAGTCACAGCTTAGCACTTTTCGACTCGGCGGATACTATGTCACGGAAGTTATCCCGAAAAGGTTGATTGTCGTGTCGTTGAATACACTTTATTTTTTCGAGTCGAATACCGCGGTGAAAGGATGTCGGGCTACAGATGAACCGGGTACGGTCGAGATGAGTTGGTTGAATCAAGTGTTGCATAAAGCGCAGAAGAAAGGTATGAAAGCTTATTTGACTGGACATGTGGCGCCATCTAAAAAGCGATATACGCAATCTTGCTGGAATAAATATGGGAGAATAGCAAACAAGTATCATGATACCATATTGGGACATTTGTATGGCCATGCGAATATGGACCATTTCTATTTCGTCAGAAGTAAAGGTGGCAAAACAAAATCTCCATTCGCTCAAACGACAAATACCGAAGAGAATGATAATCATGAAACAATCGTCGAAGAAGAATCTAATGCCGTTGAATCATCGTTATCTTCAGAAGAAGAAACCCACACAGAAGAAAATGACGAAGACGGCAAAGTAGAAGCAAATGTCTACGATATTAATCGTTATGTTCATCGTCTACTTGATCACTATAAAGAAGTCCCATTAATAACTCGAGAAATGGCTTATCAATACTCAGTGATTAATGTGAATCCTTCAGTAATCCCGACATTTTTCCCTGCTCTCCGAATTTATCAATACAACACAACCGAGATAATAAATCTCAATGCAATCAACGCATCAAAAGGTAAAAATGGTGATTATGATGAAGGTGTCCCATGGAAAACTCCAGAAGACGACGATGACGACGACGAAGAAGAAGAAGAAGACGAAAATTCAGACGAAAAGAATCATGATCCCGAATCTCCAGTACACAAAAACACTTTTCTCTCGCCGATCGGGTTCGTACAATACTTCGTAAATCTCACCAAAGCGAATGAAAACCCCGATCAAATACCCGAATATGAAGTCGAATACACAACAAAAGGTGATTATCACATGACCGACCTCACAATAGATAGTTGGCTTAGACTTGCACGTCGAATTGCAAAAGACGGGCTAAAAGGGTCGCTGTGGAAGAAATTCCGTAATCATTTAATGGTTGGCTCACGTGATGTCTTAAAGAGTCGAATGGAGTGCGCAGAGGGTAGGGATTGTACTCGGGTTAAAGGACCCGGAGATTATCTTGCCTCCCTTGGTGGATACTAAATACTAGGATTTGCATATAGTGTGAGGAACAATTAGCATTTCTTTTTTTCATTTAAACTATTTGTATAGGTCTTTTATTGGACAAGCATTATCACCAACAACATCAATCTTCATAATCATCATTATTCTCATTTTAAATCACAAAATTATTATCACCAACAACACAATCTTCATAATCATCATTTATAAAGTTACACATCATTATTGTCATGTTAAATCACAAAATCATTCATCATCATCAAACATCATTCAAACACATTAAAAACACCGAAAAGATAAAATACCAAAATTTCAATTGATATAATTGATATACTAACAATGTTAGCGTATACATATGTATAACGATAATATATCGATATTACGTACATGTATGTAACTGTAGATCTTTTGGCGAAGTTTCAATTTTCTCGTTTTATCCAAATGGAGACAAAAAATAAATTATAAGTGTCTTTTGAAAAGTAATTACGCCCTCGGATCTATAAAAAATTCTAAATTTAGAGTTTATACAATGAATCTGAAACTGTCTAAATCCTTTTTATTATCAATATCGATATTATTGGTAGTTTGTAAATATCGATATTATTATTTTTTGTTTATGGATAAGTGTTGTTTTCTTTCATTGTTTGTTCCATATACCGTTACTACGTATCCATAAATTTAGTTCCTATTTGGTAGTGGTAATTAAACCAATATGGTTTATTGGAGGTTGCAAATTTCATGAGACCCAACTTTTTTGTGTAGAGAAATGCACCTTTAATTTATGGCATAAACCTTTTAAAGTACAAGAGTTTTTACCAAAAGTCAAGATACCAAAATATATGCTTTAAACTGTGTGATTATATAGATGTCCGATGCTTAAATTAACCTATGGCATATCAAGAAATCATTCGTCAAAATAAAACTCAAGATGCCAGTACTTTGACTTTTGCTGTAGGACAATGAACTTCGTGAAATGATTCTCTATTTGCGAAAGAACACCGCACCGTTAATAATTATTTATCTAGCATCAAAGCATAAATTGTAATTGTCTTTCAAGTCATTGTCATGCTCTTTTTTGGATTTTTTTTTGTAGAATTTGCATTGTTTCTTTAACTGTGCTCTTTTTTTAGCCAAATTGGTTTTCAAGTTCTTCATTACTTTCTTCAATTAATAAAGCATCAGATTGATAATTAATTTCATCTAGAAAAGAAATATTATTAGTTTGTTGAATTAAAGAAGAAAAATTTAAAAATAATAAGAAAAAAGAAGAAGTGAATTATGCAAAAGTTATATTGTTATGAATCAATATTTTTTATATTATTCTCTATATTCTTATTGAATTATTATATTTATAATTAATTAAACTATTTTTAGAATTCCAGTTTGAATTCTATTTGAATTTGATTCAAATTTCTATTCAAATTTCAGTTCATATTTCTATTAGAATTTCAGTTCAAATTTCTATTTTAATTTATATTTTATTGAAAATTGAAATTTTATAATTTATTCATAAATATAACATATATCTTAGTATTAGAATTAAGTAAATTTAGTTATTTCTTTTACTTTTTTAATAATTGTTAGCTTTATTTGATTGATAATCTTTTATTTTAATTGTGAAGTTTTCTTAGTTTATTATAATTTTTTATCTTAATTATAAAATTATAAGTGTTATTTAATTTTTTTATCTTTACTATAAAGTTATAATTGTTTAAGAATAAAGTATATTTTTTTATGAATTATCTGATTATATATAATTAATTATAAAAAATTATATAATTTTCATATTTAATTATAAAAATCATTTAATTATATACAATTAAATATAAAAAATTATATAATTCTATATATTTAATTATAAAAAATTACTTAACTAATAAATTATTAAAAAAATATACTCTATTCTTAAATTAATAAAAAAAATATTATTAATATTTTTACTTATTTTTGTTAAAAGAAAATTTTTGAGCTTATTTTAGTATTATTATAATTTAATTTAAAGTTTTTTTTTTGATATTATTATTTATTATAATAATTATAATTTAACTATATATATTTATTATTATTAAATTATTAATTTATATAATCTTAAAATTGATATATAATAATATATTATCTTTTATTTTTAAAATAAACTATTATTATTAATAATAAATTATAATATATATTTATTAAAATATAATTATTATTTAATTAAATTTTATATTAATCAATTAATAGTTTTTTCAAAAATTTAATTTATATAAAATTATTTTGTTATAAAATATTTGTTTTGTTAATTATAGTTATTATTATAAATATTATTTATTAGACTATTTGAAATTCAGAAAAATTGTAGATAAATAATATAAAAAATAAAAGCTCAATTTTTACTAATAAAATTATTTTTAATGTAATAAGTAAACTTTTTTATTATATTAAGTTTTTAATATAATAAATATTATTTTATTTACTAAATATTATTTTATTTACTAATTTTTATTTATTCAAAATATAAAACTAATTTATAAAAAAAATAATTTAAGAAATAGAAATATATTGAATAAAGTAAATATATTAAATATAATAAATTATTAAAGTATAATATAAATTTGAAAAATTATAATTATTTAAATTATATAAATTATTTAAATTATATAAATTAAAATTATTAGTAATATAATTAAGAATAAAATATATAATATTATTAAATTAAAAAATTTTTATTTAAAAATCAAATTACTTAATTTTTAAAAATTAAGATTTAATAATATTATATATTTTATTTTTAATAAAATTATAAATAATAAGTTATATATTTAAATTATATATAAAATTTATATAATTTAATAAAAATATATATACTCCTATATTATATTACTAGAAATTGAAAAAAAACATAGTAAAACATAGTAAAATTAACATTATTTTTTTATATTAAAATTTATTATTTTATTAATAAATATTTTTTATTTTTATACTAAAATAAAGACAATAATCTATATTTTTGATATATATTCTTTTAAAATATTTTAGAATTTTCTGTTCACTTGTAAATATAAAAAAAATTTTTATAATTAAAATTGAAAAAATTACAATTTTAATTATAAAAATTTTTTTTTGATGTTTATAAGTGAACAAAATATTCTAAAAGAATATATATCAAAAATATAGATTATTGTTTTTATTTTAGTATAAAAATAAAAAATATTTATTAATAAAATAATAAATTTTAATATAAAGAAATAATGTCAATTTTACTATGTTTTACTATATTTTTTTTTCAATTTTCAGTAATATAATATAGAAGTGTGTAATTAATTAAATATTAAATAATATATAATTAAATTAAATAAATTTAAATTATTAAAATTGTTAAATATAAATATATAATAAAAAAATTAATTAATGATAAACTTTGATTAATACTAAAATTAATATAATTTATTAACTAATTAATTTTTATTATTTAATTTTATTGATTAATTTTAGTATTAGTTATAATAATTATTTATAAATTATAAATTAAATATAATATTACAAACTTATTTACTAATTATTAAATTAGCTTACAAACTTGAAATTGAATTAAAAGAGAATATTAAATAATAAATAAAATATTAAGAGAAAAGAGGGATATCTAAATATTATACTAATTTTTATAGAAATTATGATAATTCAAATATATAATAATAATATAAGAGAGTTATAAAAGAGTAAAAGTCAAAAGAAAAAAGTTAAAGTATAAAATAATAAAGAAAATAAATAATAAAAAGAGTTTAAAAGATTAATTTTCTGTACTTATATAAAAGTTTTCAGAGCTAAAACAATATAATAATAACAAAGACTTTTTCACTTTTTTTTTATGAATAAGAAATATTAAAATATCAAAATAACAAAAATTAAAATACTTAATATTCAAAATTAATAATTTTAATAATAATAATTTGTTCAGCACAATATAATATAAAGCTAATAATTCAATAATAATAATTTGTTTAATACAATATTATCTAAAATTCAAAGTCAATAATAGCAATTTGTTTGATATAATATAATATAAAGTTATCAATATTTTGTTTAGCACAATACAATTCAAAGCTATTTGTATACAAGCTTTAATAAATATAATTGAAAGTAAAAAAAAATAAATATTATTTGAAAGAAGATTTTTATTAAGAGAAAATTTTATTTTTCATTTGCAATGTATCAAATTAAGACTAAAATAGCATCTCTATTTATATATTTTTTGAAAATATAATTTCAAATATAATAATTATCTAAAGATAAAATAATTAATCAAAAAGATAAAATAAAAGATAAAAGATAAAAAATAAAATATAATAATAAAAATAAAATAATGAATATAATAATAATAATAATAAAATAAAAATAAAATAATTAGATAAAATAATAATAAAAGTAAAATAAAAGATAAAATAATTATAAAAATAAAATAAAAGATAAAATAATATATTGTTGTATAATGACCTTTCGTCATAATATTTTATTGGATTATAAATATCTTATATCTTATTGGATAAAGATTATATCACGTGAAGCGAGCGAACAAGCGAGCGAACAAGCGAACAAATGAACAAGCGAGCGAACGAATATTAGATCAATAGAATTTGAGTGATATTGCGAAAATGAATTCGTATAGCCTAGAAATTATATCTTGGATTTGTATAAAAGCAAC
>CAJVPL010000929.1:0-18290 GCA_910591945.1 Ambispora gerdemannii | reverse complement strand
GATTTATACTTTTTAGTATTAGTATTTTATACTTTAGTTTAGTTTTTCTTTGATTAATAGTGACTTCACTTATTAATCGTTATAAATCTTTTGATTTATTTTATTCTTTTCTTTATATTTTTACCCTTTTTCAAATTACTTTTGTAATTTAGATCTTTGAATACACAATATCTGTAGATATTGGCACAGGCCTTAGAAACCTTTGCTAATATTTATAATTCATTTTTTTACTTAAGTTTAATCACTCCTCTCCCAACATCATATGCTTATAGTGATTCTCAGTGAAACTCACTATTCAAAATCGCTATAATATTATAAGTTCTGATTTTGTAATTATCTGGATAAGTATTGGTAGGATTCATTTTCTTTAAGAGAGTATTGAATTAATTAATGTATTTGTTAATGCTTCCAGTTTGTTAAAGAGTCTCAAGTTTATTTTGTCATTATTTAACTATATGAGAAATGTGAAATTTCAAGATGAAGCAATATTTGAAATTGTGTTTATTATTTTCAACATTTGTCCAATCAATTAAAGTGAGAGCATTGTTAATAGTTTTTTGATTAAACCAAGTAATAGCTGTACTTTTCAAATATCTGCATACTATTTGAATTTTATGGATATCAGTAACTCCATTGACAGTAGTAGCGATCTCAAAATCTCTGAGTCATTCAACAGAATCTTGATTATTATCCTTGAATTTACGAATTGGAATATGATTCTTTTTAACTCTTAGTCCAATAGTAAAAGCAACAATAAGAGTATTTAGTTTATTAAAAATATTATTTAGATTAGCCATTTTTTTGTTGTCTGATTTTTTAATTATTTTTTCTTATTCAGAATTTGTTTCTTTTTCTGATGATTATTCTTAATCAGAAATATCCAGTTCTTCTTCAATATTAGTTTGTATAATTAGTTGTTCTTGGAAGTTGATATCTTGTTATTTTTCTACAGATTCTTTTTGAGAATTATTTATTGATCTTCTATTATTTTAATATTATTGGCTATTTTAGAATAATAACTGTCAAATTTTCTCTAAATTCTAAGTTATAAAAGTCTTCAAGAATTGTTCTGACTAGATATAATTGGTAATTAAATATGTGTTTGTTTTGGTAAATAAGAGTATTTAATAGTCAGATTATTCATCTTTTTAATTTTTTTTCTAATAGTAACAAGATTTGCTTTAAAGATATTTTTGAATAGTTATTTAGTGATAAAAGATCCAAATATTGCATTTTGTTTTTGGATCCAAATAAGAAAATTAGCTAAGGATTCAGTTATTGTATCAAAAGATAGAAAGTAAATATGACAGAAGTATTATTAAGAAATTTTCTTGGTGTTAAATTTCCAGATAAGTGTTAAAATGTGAGCTAATAGATTATCCAATAAAGGTATAATAATTATTTATAAAGATTTTAAATATAAAGAAGGATTTGAAATAATAATTTACAGAGAGAGCATCAAAATATTATAAATTTATTCACTAATCATTAAATTACCTTATAAATCTGAACCTAAATTGGAAGAGGATATAAATTAATAAAAAAAATATTAAGAGAAAAGGAAGATATTTAAGATCTATGTCAATTTTTACAAAAATTGTGTTTACTTAAAAAGTAATAAATAATATAAGAGAGTTATGAAAGAGTAAAGATCAAAAAGAAAAGAAAGTATAAAGAGATAATAAAAGAAATTCAAAGAGATGATTCTGTACTTATGTAAAATTTTTTAGAACTAAGATAATAAAATTAGTAATAACAATAACAAAAACTTTTTCACTTTGTTCTTTTCACAAGTGAGGAATATTTATTAACAATTAAAAATTCAAATAACAAAAAGTAAAATAGTTATAATTCAATTTTAATAATTCCAATATAGTGATTTGTTTAGCACAATATGATATAAAGTTTAATAATTTAATAATAATAATTTGTTTGATACAATACAATATAAAACTATCAGCAATTTGATAAGTTCAATATAATATAAAATTACTTATACACAAGATTTGAAGTATATAAAGAAAATTTTTGTTAAGAGAGATTTTTTTATTTTCAGTTATAACATGTTAAGTTAAGATTCAAACAGCATCCCTATTTATATATTTTTCAAAATTATAAAAAGTAAACTAAATAATTATAAAAAGTGAAATAATTAATTATAAAAGTGAAATAATTTATATAAAAGTGTAAAGTGAAATATCCAAAAAAGTGAAATAATAAAAGTGAAATAACAAAAAGTAAACTAATATATATAAAAGTGAAAAATAAAAAGTAAAATAACTAAAAAGTAAAATAATAAAAAAGTAAAATAATAAAAAGTAAAATAATGAAAAGTAAAATAATACTAGAAAATTTTATTATTATATGAATATTTTTAAGATTTTCATATTTTTCAATTATTTTTGAATTTGTGATTTTTATATTATTATTGTAACAATACTTATTTTCAAAGTTAAAAATTAATCTACTAAAGTTCTTTTTTCTATTATTCTATATAGCAAGCATACAAGGAGGTAGTCAAGAAGTTAATTCTTACAATCCTTTTTCCAACTCTCAAGAAGTATCATCAACAAATGCTAA
The DNA here is from genome assembly GCA_910591945.1 of Ambispora gerdemannii. Lineage (NCBI taxonomy): Eukaryota > Fungi > Glomeromycota > Glomeromycetes > Archaeosporales > Ambisporaceae > Ambispora > Ambispora gerdemannii. Next base: position 15,710 of record CAJVPL010000929.1, on the reverse strand, counting down.
AGAAATATTTAGCAGAAAATGCTGAAGATTATATCAATAGTGTGTGTCATATTGCATAAATATCCATGTTCACAGAGCAATATAATCATCAAGTTTATTATAAATTATATAAATCTATAGATTTTTTACTAATTATTTTTGTTTGATAATTTTAGATAAAGGTAAAATATCATAGTAAACACAATGATTATATTTCTGCTATCTGAAATACTATCTTTTTAATATTCAGTAAAGAGAAATTAGTAAAAGTTGATAATAATACTTTTTTTATTCATTTCGCTAAATAGAAAAAAGCAAACAAACTCAAAATACATATAAAAATCTCTTTCATAATGATAATTTGCTCACAAATATTAGTTATATAATATTTAAATAATATAAGAGAAAAATATTGCTGATAATATACTGTGTATTTATCCTAGTCATCTGTAATATTCTTCTCAATTTGTCAAGTTCAGAAATCAAATGCAAAGATAAGTCAGTTACAAAACATGTTCATGTATTTATTGTAAGTAATATTTTGAATTTGTTTAAATTTGTATTAAAAATTATTCATATATTGAATATTTAGTGAGCTGTGAAAAATAACTAATTAGCAATATTAGAAATAATAACAGAGATAACAAAAAAAATTAAAGAGACAGAGCAAGTGGCAAAGAAAAAATGCCAAAAATCACAAGCTGAAAATATAATTGAAGAAAAAGAAAATAAAAAAGATAATGATTATGATAATTTTGTAAGTTTCTTTAATACTTTTTGCAATTTATTTCTTTAAAGTCTTGTAAAAAAAATTAATTTTTTATTCAAAAGATCACTGACTTGGATTATGAATATATGTAATATAATTTTCTTTAAATTTGTATTTTATTATTATATATATACTTTATAATAAAATAAATATTTTTTACTATTGTTTAATCTATGAATTCTATTATTACTTAAAATTATTATTGTTACTACTGTTTAAATTGCTATTGCTACTTGAAACTGACATTATGAAATTTTACACAGAATTTTAAAAAAAATTTAAAAATCTGCGCAAACCTATATTTTGTTGCAGATTTTTTAAAAAATTTTTCTTTACTAATTGTCACCAGGTTCAAAGTTTTGTACAAATTTTTGGATCTGAAGATTTGTGTAAAATTGCATTTTCAAAATTTTTTTGATATATGTATATTATTTGATTTGATAAAAAGTATATATAGTATTATTTTGAAACTATAATAATTGATAGATAAATCTTTAAAATAAAATTAATTATTCTGAAATGAAACTTTTAATTTTGAGTTTGCTAATTATTTTTGCCAAGAAAAAATATAAATTTGATTCACATACTTATTATATATAATTACGATAATATTTTACTATTGCTCATATATTCATAAAACTAAAAAATTTTGTGATTGAGAATGTTATCGATCTGATGGATGCTATATTCATTATAAATTTTCAGTACATACTTCTTGTAGAAATTGTGATAAGTTAAATAGATTTATACATAATGCATGTGATAAATATGTAGATAAATATCAAAGTAGAGAGAATTATTACAGAAAAAAACAGACTTAATTATATAATAAACTTTTTATATTTAAGAATAATATATTTAACTTACATGACTTTAAATATGAAATATAATTATTTTGCATTTTATTTCAAAATTATATTATTCATAATCCATACATATTCATATACTTTTTTTTTCAAGCATGGAAGGAAAAAAGCATAATTAATTTCAATTTGAAAAAAGAATTTTCACAATAATTATTAGATGAAAATAGTTTATATAAAATATCTCAATTATCTCAACTAACATATATCAACCATGACAAAAATCACTATATCATTTGTAAATCATTATAATTTAACTTTACAAACTAATTTACCACAACTTAGTACTTATGTTGAAGAGTTAGATAATAAACTTTTAAATAGTAAAACAAAAGAGCAGGCTCGAAAAACCAGAGATCAGGCCAAAAGATGCTTCCAACAGTTGGAATTGAGTAAAGAGCAAGCAAATACTCTTATTTCTATTCAAGCTCCTGGAAGACAATTTTCAAATATATTTGATAGAGCTAAGGGTGCGAGAGATTATTCTTTAGATTAGATGTGTGCTATTGTATTGGCTGGTATTCTTAAACTTGGGATGGGATCAATTGGAAAAGATACAATAAAGGGTTTTTACTGTGAAAAAAATATAAAAAGCGAAAACTTAGAAAAAATAGTGCTTGGATAGACAACACTCATTTACACCTTTGAGTAGTGAGAAAGGAACTGCCAATATATGGGTTAGGGCTCGGCAGGCTTAAAGCAGGCGTGTTCTTTTATGTCTTTTCTCCCTTGAAAACATCTTGTTACTATTATTTTTTTACTTAGACGGCCAGCCTTTATATGTAGTTTATAACGAATAATATAATTTGTATTAGAAGAAAAAAGCGCCTATTCTTTTCCATCTGTAGAAATTATTCCGAGAGCAAAGGAATAACTTGATGCTGGGACTCGCATTAAATGGCCTAGGATCCGCGTATTCCCTCCCTCTTTGATAGCATCATACATTTCATTCGCTACCTCCATTTTTTTTACTGAAAATTAAATTACATATCGAGTTTATAATAAATTTAAGTTATCATGTGATCATTCGTCTATCCTTTTACGGAAATTAGACACGATAATTAATTAAGGCATAAAGTCAAAAAAAAATTTTTTTTAATCTTTACGTTGAAACTCTTATAACCTTACAGTACAATACAAGTGTCAGGTAACAAAGTACACGATTATTTCAAACGAAAGCCCGAGAAATGGAGCCTTTTAGGTTTTTTAACCGAAAGCGAAGAAGAATCATTCCGGTTAAAAATAGACATACTTGAGAGGGCTTAAGAATATTATTAAATAGGAAAGAAAAAGCCCAGTTTCTCCTTAACAAGTATTATAGCAAGGGAAGTAAATATATTTTTTTGTTAAAGTATATAGTTGAGCAAGTGGCGTGGCAAGGAATCAACTAGCTTCTTTGCCATTCGAGTCAATTAGCCGAGCCACAAACCAATGTTGGGGCACAGGAAACCAATTAGCTTGCCTGATGCCTCAAGTCAATTAGCCTTTCCAGCATTGGACTCATTGGGCGCAGGAAACCAATTAGCTTGCCTGACGTTCGGATGGGATTGGAAATCGGATGTAAATTAAGACATGGTAGTTAGGAATAATGCTGAATATTCGAATTTTCTATTTCCAGGAACCTCAATCCGATCGCGAACTTGCAAGGAAATGGGAGAGCGAATGTGCGAGCAAGCAAGTTCACATCCATAAGCCGACCTATTTTGATTATGGATCCATACATGGGTCCATATATGGGACTGTCAACGGAACTATAGCCGGTAGTACGTTCGTTGCCGGATCATCCGAATCATCTAAGTCAAAAAGAGATCGGGAAAAGGTACAGATGCATTTTGTTAGCTAGTGTTTGTGAGAATCAGCAGAAATAGTTAATGCTTAAGTTGCAAATTTATTTTAATGTTGTCCCTTATTTTTATGTAGGATTTAAATAATGAGATCAACAACTACTTTCAAAGTCCTTCCGAACGACAATCATCCAATCTGTTTTTGCGGAAATCGGAAATCGAACAAGATATTTCTAACGAAACGGACAACGAGAAGGGCGAGGTAATATCCACATTATGCTCAATTATTACTATTCAGATAATTGCTAATTGTGAAAATCTTTATTAGGCCGATCATGAATTACAAGATGATGCCGATTCGGATTGGATACAGCAGATAATGAGGTAAATTATATCTGGCATATGTTGTTAGCTGTAAATGTTTACTATTCTCACCACATCTACTCTTGAAGGAGGTGATCGATGATCAAGAAGAGGTAAAAGAGAAGATCAACAATAAAGAAGTGGCAAAGGAAAACCAGGTATATCTTCATTGAGAATTTTAGCACTTTTTATGAATAATAACAAGGATTTCTGCTTTTTCCATTTAGAAAGGGCCATTTAGAATGCGTGATGAAAATCGAATGGAGGTTGAGAAAGCTATAGGGCGATGGACAAAAGTTATATGTGAAAACTTTCATCAGGGAGAATAGTCGAAGAAGAGTTGTTTAAACTCGGAAATGATTTGGAGTTTGAACAGTAAGTATTCATGCATGTTAGATTATGTTCATGGGGATTATCATAATAAATTGCAATTTTGTTCCATAGTGCCATTCATTCCTTTATTCTTGATATCGAAGATGAATTAATTATGGAACATTTCACTGTAAAAGAACTCGAGGAAATAGAAAGCGCAACTATTCCAGAGGTACCCGAACTTTCAAACGAAATTGACGATTTTTTAGGTAAATTCCTTGGCAAGGTAATAAATGTTTCTTTTACACGTTACTAGCAAACATATATATACTGTAATAAATCACCAAGCTCTTTTCTTTATCGTAGACAAACTTGAACGAGATCCGACAGATGATAAAAGAATCAATGTTCGGTAATGATTACAACCGTGGGAAGCATCATGATGTAGACTACATATGTCTTGCTTTATATTCACTGTAAGTAGTCGTTTTTATTTTTGTTCCTGTGACCGTGAGACCGTCTGCACACATATTATATATGGACCTCGTCAGAGTTTTTGTGAAGGCGGTTGTGTATATAGTGAATTGACTGAAAAGTGAAACTTAATTACAGGGTGAGGGAAATAGAAAACGGTAATCTCAAAAACACGAACCTCGAGAATTGGTATAACTGCCATATATGGAACATAATATTTGACCAAGCATTCGGAGATATAATGACAGTGGCTGTTGTCAGGTAATTTTTTACTTTAAAAAAGTAGCTTCTTGATCTGACTAGATTTTTTTTAAAAAAATCAAGGGGCGAAAGTACGAGTGTATCAACGGCAACACGAAAAAATAAAAAAGTAAAGAGGAAATCAGGGGAACGTCGGAAAATTGGACGCAGAGGGGACTGGATACTTAGAGCTATTGGTAACGGTAACAAAGATGAGTTTGGGGCTGGGGAGACTGGACGGATGAATATGGGACAAAGTATCTCAAAGAAATTGGATTAAAACTCCCCAAGACGCTTAAAGATATGTTAATGAATTTAATGGAAAGAACAAGGAAGTGCGCAAAAATATCCAGACTGTAGGAATTATTCACGAAGGTATTTTTCTGAACTTGATTTTTGCAAGAATCTATCAGGTGCTTATCGCTGACCAATAACTTAATTTTATAATAGGTCTCATGATGTCGTTGGTATATGCTGACAATCCGAAAGGATACGTCTGCAGGTTTCGTCGTTGCGACCTTATGGAAGTACCAGATATAGCAGAAAAATTTGATTCAATCTTGATAATATTAGCATCTGTTCTAAATGCAAAGGTTAGTTGTATGTTTTTCGTTCTATATATATGTTTTGACATACAAATGTATTTTAAATGTTAGTCTGCAATCCGAGAGACAATAAGGATGACCCAAACAAAAGGACAGACTATCAAATCATTTAAGAGTGTTGGATTCCGGAAGCGACCTCGAGATGAAGATCACCAGATGTCTGCATGCTTATCAACTCCGAAGAAAGCAAAAGTGTGTGCCAAAGTGAATGATGAACGACCATATCCAGTATCACCATGCCCTGGATCACCGAATTCAGAGCCATTGATTTAATTCTTTAGCGGAATGAGAATTGGTATAGTTTAATACAAACATCAAGAAAAATCATTATGTTATTTACAATTGTAATAGCACCCTCTCGGGTTTGCTCAGCAATAAATATATGAATCATAGTACGATCATGGCTACATCATGGCTTATTAAAAGTTTCTATTGTGGAACAATGGGCTTCGTCTTGGCAAAATTTCAGCGAACTTGGTTCGCCCAAAATCACGTGTTTATTTTTCAAACTTTTGAACATATTTGCATCTTGTATAAAATAATGGAAAATCCGCAATCCACAATTAAGACATTGAGAGAATTGAATTCTGATCTTGTTCACCAGATCGCTGAACTTAGAAAGAAGTTTGCTGAGGTCGAGGCTGAGAATATCGAAGTTAAAGCCGAGAATGCCAAGGTCAAGGCCGAGAATATTGAGATTAAAGCTGAAAATACGAAGTTAAAACAAACTTTGGAAGAACATGAAAACAGATTTACGAAACTGGAATGCGATGTTTCACTAATCAAGGAACAGAGCTCACAAGGTGCGAATACTAATAATTCGCAGAATTCAATAAGTTTACTAGTACCCATTCTTCCTGAAATAAATTCTGATAATACTTCCATAAAGGATATTTCGTCACATACCGATGTGAACCGGCTAAAGGCTAAGAGCCAACCCGATGAGGAGGAAGCTATTCCCGATCCTATACCCAAAACAGAACATAGCTCAACCCAATCCGAATCTTTAGCGAAGCCTAAAACGTTATCGATAACGATTCAGCTGAGACCTTAGATTTTATTGAAACGGTATATAAAGAAACAGTTAGTAATGAAATAATGGAGAGAATCAAGGAAAGGGAACTTCGAGATCAAAACTTATCTTCGGATAATAATTCATTAGAGTGCTCCTCTTTATCATGTGACATAAAAACCGTTAACAATGTTAACGATCAAGATCCGAAATTATTATATGAAGTCGACGCTGTAGATTCACATTTATCATGTGATATAAAAACCGTCAACAATGTTAACGATCAAGATTCGACATGTCAGATTATGATTATAACCAGACAAATATCACTTTGCTAAAAATCAACTCCCATTCTTAGATTACATTATTGGAAAAGAAGGTATTTGACTGAATTCAGCAAAAATTGAAAAAGTTAAAGAATTTCCTGTTTTCACAAATCTTACATTATTATGTGGTTTCATTGGACTTATCTCATACTACAGACATTTTATTAAAGGTTTTGCAAAAATAGCAGTGCCACTTCACAAATTATTTAAGAAAAATTAACCATACAATTGGACAGAAAAACAACAAAAAGCATTTGATACATTAAAACAACATTTTATCTCACCATCCATCATTGCATATCCAGACTTTTCAAAACCATTTACTTTATTTACAGATGTCTCTGAACTTGGATTAGAAGCTGTATTAGCTCAGTATGATAATGAAGGAAAAGAACATGTTATCATATACACAAGCAGAACATCAACAAAAGAACAAAAGTATAGTGCAACTGAATTGGAATGTTTAGATGTAATTTGGACTGTAAAACTCTTTTGACCTTACCTTTTATCAACAATATCATTTATTATTATCACTGATCATTCAGCATTAACTTGGTTGATTAATAAACCAAATCCATCTGGAAGACTTGCATGATGGATAATTGCATTATGAGAGTATAATTTTAATATCAAACACAAATCTGGACAAATCCATTCAAATATTGATTCACTCTTCCAAATACAATACACATCAGAAAGCAATAATATTATTAAATGAATTTGAAAAACTACTTTAACATTTATAAATATTTAAATTCTTTCACTGTGTCAGATAATTATACAAAGAACAAATGGAAATGACTGCTGGCAGAATTAAAATAATACTTCATTAATTATTACAAACTATTCAAGCAGAATAAATTGGATATTGAGCATCCACTACAAGTCATAAAGTTAACAGAAGTGGAAAATATATTATTTAATAATTATTCAGACTTAATTGCTGAACATTTTGAAATCAAAATGACATACTGTTATCATTTTTATCAAAAAATTTATAATTACTTAATTATTGATCAACAAAAATTAAGATGTATTACAAAGAACATTAAATATTATATCATGTAACTCAATAATGATCAAATTAATTTGTCTCTTTATTTTTACATTATATCCCATTACACAATTATATTTAGTATATATTATTATCTTTTTGATATCTAGATCATAATACATAAATATTAATCACATTTTTGTATACTTTTTGTTTTATTTTCTTTTACTGTTGCATTAAAATTATTTATTTTTGTATTTTTTACTATAAAACTTATATTTTTATTATTGGTTTATCTCATCTATATTCCTATTACATTTATTTTTATCTTTTTATTTCATTATTTTTAATCAATCATTTATATATTTATTTTATTTTATTTTTCATTCTTGTTATAATTATTCTTTTTATCTCATAATTTCTTTGTTATAATTATCAATAATCATGTTCGTACTATTGTTTCTTTCTATATAACCCTTCTTTTTACTCAAACTCTTGCTTTTTCTTATCTTTAATTACTAAAATTACAACTAATTTTCTTTGTATTTTCTTGTTAATGAATTTGTGCAATTTTTTAATATTTATACTCCTTTTGTATTGTTAAAATTATATGTAAATTGTGATATAGTTTAGAATAGTCATTAGTTATGTAAATTGTGTAAAAGATTGAAAATGTATAAAAAAAGAATCTCTTGTTGCTAGAAACTTTCATGCTCTAATCCTTTTATCTAATAAATAACAAAGTTCTTACTAGTAATATTTTACTTATAAATACACTATTATTTTTGTGAATTATCTTCAAATTTTGAAATTACAAGTAGTGGATGCTCCTTCACTTTAAATAAGTCATTGACATTATTACTTTTGTTTTATTACTTTTAGATAGTTTCAATAAGTTCTATTTGATTATTTTTGATTATATCTCATAATTGATAGTCTCAATAAGTTCAATTGTTAATTTATTTTATTAGACATCTTCAATAAGTCCTGTTTTTTACTTTAAAACTATTTGTTAATTCTTTTAATTTATTTTATCTTTTTACTTTATTTTTCTATTCATTTTTATTCTTTATTAATAATATTTAATTAGTTTGCATACAAGCTATCATAGAAAATCTTTAGAATCTTTAGTAAATCCCATTAATTATAATTCATTCAGTTTTTGTTCTTTCATTATTATATTACTTTATTAGCTTATTAATTTCAACAATTTTTAAATTAATGAGAACAATACAACAAAATAATGTACAACTATTTTCAAAGTAATTATTTTTTCTTCTTCCATCTCTTCCAATTTTATGGCTTGTATTATTGGTTCCAAATATATTAAGATATTGAAGCTTATATTAAGACATGTGACATCTGTCAATGAAAAGAACAACTGCATAAAAATAATATTTTAACACCAATCACCATAAAAGAACCATTCAAAAAAGTTAGAATTGATCTTATAGGTCTCTTACCAGTCATTATTAATAGAAATTAATATATTATAGTTATCATAGATTATTTAATCAAATGGGTAGAAGTGCAAGCAATCAAAAATACATCAGCACAATCAATTATATTTTTTTATGAAAATATTGTTATGAGACATAATTTTCATGTGAATTATTAAGTGATTGAGATGCTACTTTTGTTAATGAAATCATCAAAGAACTTTTGGAAAAATATTAAATCAAATATTAATTATCTACATCCTATTACTCTCAAATCAATAGACTTATTGAAAGATTAAACTGCACACTTTGCACTTTATTATCAAAATTTGTTCAACTTTATAAGAAAGATTAGAATTATTATCTATTATTAGTTTTGTTTACATATAGAATAATGAAGTAAGACATAATAAAATTTGAATCTTTTCAGTTAGTTTATGGTTATCAAGTCATTACATCACTTGAATTACAACTTAAAGATTTGGATAATGAAGAAATTTTAATAGAAGAAGTCATTGTCAAGAGAACATGCAAAATCATCGATGAATTGAAAGTAACTCATGAAATAACTCTTAGTAATATTTAAAAAGTGCAAAAGAGCAGTACAACAAAAAGAAAATAGCAATCTCATTTCAAATTGAACAAAAAGTTTTGATAAAATAAATGGAAACTCAAAATTAGTATTACAAAAAATTTGGTGAAAAATGAAAAGATCTCTTTTATATTTATAATATTTTTGATAAAAATATATACAAACTTTGTACATTGAATGAAAAGATATTAAAAAATTCTTATAGTAATAATTATATAAAGTTATATATCAAATTTAACAAATTAAAACCAGTTATAATAATCAATAATAATTGATTTGTGGAGCAAATCTCTTAAAGTTAAGGATCCTGTCACCAATTTAATATCATCAATAATTTAATATGAGAATATATGAATAGAAGATGCAACTATAATAAAAATTAGTTATAATAATATTTGAATTATATAATTAGTTTGATAATATTCTTTCTACTTCTTTCTATTTCTTTCTATTTTCTTTTTTTTTCTTGTATCACTTATTTTTCTATATTTATTTCATTATTATCTTTAATTAGATATATTAATCACACTATTTTCTTGGCAAATTTATCATTTTCTATATTAGTTAGCTTTTATTTTCTATTTTTACTATTGATACTCAGATATAGAACAAGATTATTGATTATAATATAGTTAAATTTTGTGTAATTTAGAAGAGAACCAGTAATTTTATAATATTAGCATAAATCTACTATATCACATGCTGTGCTATAACTGTATCATACTGCGTATTACTGTATTACTGTAACATAAAAATATATATAAATACAAGTGCTGATAATTAATAAAAATCAAGTTTTTTTAGTTCAGTTTAAGTTCTCCAGTTTTAGTTTTAAGTTTTTAAGTTTTTAAGTTTTAGTTTTGAGTTTTTTTGGTTTAATATTGAGTTTGACATGTTAAATTAATTTTATTTTGAAATTAAAAGTAGTTTTTGGTTAAATTTCCTTTTAGTTAGTCTTATTAATAGTTTAGTTTTATTATCATCATCTTTATCTTGTCAAAAAATACTATTCTATTATTATAAATATCATTTAATTATAAAACTCAAAGTAAATTGCTGTGAATATAGTTACTATTACCATTTTGAAATACTTTTATATGCAATAGTAATAATATTACTAGGTGATTAATAGCTTAAAAATTATTTCAAAGAACATGGTATATTATTAAATAATTCTGCTAATATTGTTTAGAATATGTACAGTACTTTAAATATTATTCAGACTAATTATCAAAAAATAGACTAGAATTTAGATAATATTATAAAGCAACAAGATGATCGAGATGCTCAAATAATACAATTATAGCAAGATATTAAATGATTATAGATAACAAAATGGAGATTTTCAAAATTGAGTTAATCAACTTATTATAGAATATAACAATTCTCAAAATAATTTTACTTTAATAATTATAACTTATAATAATAAATAGGAGGAACATCATCATTAATGGAAAATTGTCCAAAAAATGAAAATTAGAATATAGTAACAGGGAGCACAAATACAAATATATATTAATACTTTATTGCTTAATAAGTTTATACTTAATTTTAAACTTCAGAAGTACCAAAGATATTATAGAGAATTGTAATAAAAATATAATATGTAAGGGTATTTGTAGTATAATACAAACCTAGTATGGGAGAATCAGTATAAACTTAGATATACTTTTGAAATTATTTATTCATCATTTAAAACAGCAGCTACAACAATATCAAACTGATAAAAAATTGTTAGAATATAATCAAGATCGACTCTTTGATAGATATTACAATAAATTAAAGAATCAAAAGACAAGTCATATCAAATAAAAAAATAGAAAGTACAATTTACAACAATTAATTTTGAATTTGAATCAGCAAATTTTTGTATTTCAAAATAATCTACCTATCAATATACAAATAAATATGACAATAATTCTAGTACTAATATTTTTAGATAATTATAATGAAAATATTAATATTTTTATTAGTTAATTATTAGTATATTTAGCTAATATAGATGTGAATTCAGTAAGTGAAGCTTGAAATAGAATATTGTTACTGTTTCTGTTGGTTTTATTATTTTTCAAATATAGAGCATGTGTTCTTTATATATCTTAGTTAAGTGTGAGAGTTATTAAAGATTTTTATATATTTAAAGTAATTAAAATTGTGAGAGACTAATTTAATAAAGATAAGTAACAATATATTCATTTTGTTGAACTGCTAGAATGAGTTCAAAAATCTTCTTTTAATTCAAATAATTTAATTATTAAGTAATTTTCTTTTATTGACTAACTTTTAATAAAATTATCTTTTTCTTTTATTATAAATCTAAATAATATTAATTAACTTTGCAGAATAGTGATGAGAGATTAATTATGTTATTATAAATAATGTCACTTGTTACAAATGAAAGATCTTTTAAATAATAAAGTATTCAAATAAGAAAGAAAAGGATAATTAATGCTTAACTGAAAATTTCCAATTCAAGACTTATAATATAACTCACTTCTAAGAAGATTTTGTCAAAGGAAATTAAAATGTAAGAAAATTTTATCTTAAAAAGATTCAAATCTAAAAAGATTATTTTTTTAAGCTAAGATATATATTATATTTATACAAATTATTGTTACTCAATCTTCAAATATTAAAGTTATTTTTAATTGATATTAAGATTACAAAAAGTGCTTGCTTGATGATATATATTACTTGCTCATTTAATGATTATACATCACTCATTCTAATGTTACATAAATTTTACTATTAATATCAATCAAATTTGGTTATATAGATCAATTAACATGTATTTTTATATTAAAATAATAATATAAATTAAATATAATTAGTATAAATTATAATTAATATAGAATGAGATGATATAAAATAAAATAAAATAAAATAGTATAAAAATAGAATGAAATAGAATGAAAATAGAATAAAATAATATAAAATAAAAATGGAATAGTATGAAATAAAATAAAATTAGAATAAAATAGTATGAATAAAATATGGATAATATAAAATAAATATGAATATAATTTATAAATCAATTATCCAATTAAAATAAATTATGAAAAGTCATATGATATATCAAAATTCATATTACAACAGATCTCTTGAAGTTAAATATTTTATTCTATAAAATTAAAAATATAAAATAAAATAAAATAAATTAATATAAAATAAATAAAATAAAAATATAAAAATAAATTATATTACTTTATAATTATTTGTGAAATACTATTGACAAATTCAAATAAATTTTCTATATACTTTTGAAGATTATCACTAGTTTTGTGACTTATTTTTTCAATGTTTCCTGGAAAAAATATTTAATTTAATTTTTAACAATTAATAAAATGAAAATTATTTCTAAAGTAATTATAAATTCTAAATGATAATACTACTTATTGTTTAATATTTTTATTTGCTATATATTTTTTAAAGATTTTTTGAGCATCTATCATCTTTGAATACAGGTTCTAGTAATTATTTTGATTAATATTCTTCCAATTTCATAATATAATAGTGTGTTAAATAATGAATATAACTGAATAGCTCATTATAATCGATTAATATATCTGCATTTGTTGTCAATTTTGATGAATATGAAGCTTTTGATCTAGTACTTGCTTTTATAATAATTTCTTGTTCAAAATTATTTATATAAATTTTGTCTTTTTCTTTTGAAATTATTTGAGTATTATCTTTTATAGTTTGATTTTTATTATTAGTGTTAATAAATTAGAAGCTTTGAGAGTTCATAATCAACTTAATATCTGAATTTTGAGTATGTAATTTGTCAAATAGTTTAATAGTTAATTAAAGAATTTCAGTTGAAATAATAATGAGGATAATAGTATATAATGATATTATCAAATTACAATTAGAAGTATAATATTAAAGAAATTTATAAATTTGTTGTTTTTGATTTCTTTTTCTGAAGAAAAGAATTAATATTTTTCTGATGTTTTTATAAGAATTTTAAAATGTTATGAATAATATATATATTTAATATTAAACTAATTTAAAAGGGAAATCTATACTATAATATTCAGAGATAAGATCATAATATTGGAGATTTTGATCTTTTTTAGCTCTATATTGAGTACTGATTTTCATATCCAATTTTCATGTGATGATATGCATTTTTCCATTTTGTATTATATTATCTGAATTCTATTTTTGTAATATATGATTATATTTATGTGTTTTTCTTTTGAATATTTCTTGTTTTATTTGTGGTAATATATTACTTACTTGATTATTTGATTTCTATTTGTTTCATATGAGTTCAATGATTGGATTTGTTGATAATAATATTAATTATTTATTATTTATAATATTTAATCATCTATAAGCAACATGAATAGAAGAGATATTTTCTTTTGGTATTGGTATTGTTCAATATTTGTATAAATATTTATCCAGTTTTTTGAGTAATTGTTATTATTGTTTTTCTAACTGATTTAAGTTTTTTTTATTTGTTTCCAAAAAGAAGTTTATCAGTAGATAAAGTTTTAGATATTCTTTTATTGTTTTCCAGTCTTTTCTTGTTGTTGATTTTTCTATTAGAAATACTATTTAATTTCACATTTTTTTCTTGATATCTTTTAAATATTGTTTGGATATTGTCACTATTTAATTGTGATTATAAAATACTAGTAAAACTATTATTTTTATTATTTTATGAGTAGTTATAAGGAAAATAATAATTGTTGAAAGAGATTTCTGATCAATCTTGAGATGGAGAATTATTATCGTGAGCTTTTTCTTTGTTTACTATTGGTTCAGTTATTTCTTCTTTTAAATTACATATAATACATGTTTTATATGATTATTCAAAACAGTTTTTATATCAATGACAATTACATTGTATAATTGGTTTTGGAATTTATCTTTCATATGATTTTTAAAAGTAATAATTTTTCTAATTTCATTATAATCATTACATGTATATTCAAGGTGAAGTGAAGATTTTCAGTATTTAGTAAAATAAATATGTGATAACTGAGTTATTTGTTCTCTGTAAGTCTTTTTTAAATAATAAAACTTAAGATGATAATACTTTTGAATTGAGATATTATTGTTTTTGTTGAAAATTAATTATTTATTATATTATAAGTTGTGTTGTAAGTTGTGATTCTTGTTTCAAATAGTGATATAAAATTTAATTAATCTTATTAACTTAGTTTATTGACTTCTTAGTCAGATAAGATTAATTTTGAATCACAATTATTGGTTCTAATTTGTTATCTTTTTTGTATAATTTTAGATAATTACTGTTATATGAATTCTTAAAAAGCTTTTCATCTATAGTTCTAAGTTTATATGCATCTTTATCAAATATTTGATAAATGTAATATGGATCTTTTTATTTTTGCAAAAATTTTCATGATGCTAATACTGTTTTTTCATTCTCTTTATTAAGGCTTTATTATTGATAAAGAATTTTTTGGGTATTTATTTTATTGATAAGATTTTTTGTTTTTGTTGAGATTTTTGAACATTTTGTTTGGCTAATATTTTATTAATTTCTAATTTATTTACTATAGTGCAAGCTCTTTTAATTATTTTATTTGTTATTATTTCTTGTTCATCTTCTAATAGTTAAAATTTGAAATCAATTGGTGTTTTAGCTTGTCTTTTATAAGTAAGATAAAATAGTATGAACTTTGTTGCATTTTGTTGTATTATTTTATATTGTTGTATAATAATCTTTTGTCATAATATTTTATTATTGAATTATAAATATCTTATATATTATTGGATAAAGATTATATCACATGAAGCAAGCGAACAAGCGAATGAACAAGCGAACAAACGAATAACTAAGCGAACGAGCGAACGAACGAGCAAACAAATATTGGACCAATAGAATTTAAGTAATATAGCATACATGAATTCGTATAGCCTAGAAATTATATCTTGAATTTGTATAAAAGCAACATGTATCGTAGTTGTTAGAATTAG
>CAJVPL010000928.1:0-18310 GCA_910591945.1 Ambispora gerdemannii | reverse complement strand
GTGTATACTCTGACACAAACTTTTCTTATAAAAAGAAATGGTCACTCTCTTCTAAATTTTCATTCTTTTCGATTTAACAAACAAAAATTTAAAAAACTCAAGACATGAATACCTTTAAAAAACTTGTTGGGATTGTTTTGATCATGGTAATTCGTCTCTTCGCTTTATCTGACGCGATGCCCGCTCCCTCTCCACAGCCTCCATTATCGACTAGCGTCGCTTCAAACGGCAACAACCACATAGTTGGTGGCATCCAAGGCCGTTACTGTCAATATACATGTTATTTCCCCAAGAAAGGTGGTGGTGTATATGTATCTTGTGAGGAGTGTTGGTGTCCTATTGGTTATAATTGTGCTTTAGGGTTTGCGGGGATTAAATTCATCCAAAAATGAATTTAAGTAAATCAATTATCGCTAGTTATCGTTATCATTATTGTTATCGTTATCATTATCATTATTGTTATCGTTATCATTATCACCAAAATTAAGTTAATACAGTGCACTGAAATAAAATTGATGACTTTGAAAACTAATACATGTAATTTACACAAAGGCAATACAAAAAAAAGGAAGCCACCAGTTTGTAGTTAAGTCAATTACTATAACTTAGCGGTCTTTTTTTTAAAAAATATTGTCCATTCCTGACTTGCATTGATTTAAAAATACCCTGTTTTCATGACATTAAAAAACGTGACTCGTATCGACCAATCAAGTTACATCACGTTCCCTTTGACCATCAAATTGTATCACGTTCTCTTTGACCAATCAAATTGCATCAAGTTATTCTTCAACCAATCAAATTACATTGTATTATCTTTGATTTTATTAGTTGTTGTGTTAATTATAAACATGCAAGAAAATTTCCACTTTCTGATCATGTGTCATGTGAATAAAAAGCGTTGCAAATAATCAAGTCATGTGCTTTCAGTTTTTAAGTGTTATGCACTACCGTTACGTATAATAAATTTTTCACTGGTTCTTATCGTTGTGTGATCACCAATTAAATACATGTATATGTATACGTACGCAGATATTATAGATATCATAGAAATATCAACTTTTGAATATACATGTACATATATTTGGATTATAAACAAAACTTTATTGTATTATTTAAATTTTAATGAAATTGATGTAGTGGTTATAATAACGAATAATTGATCCCATTCAAAAGTTACTATCTTTATGATGAATTTAATTTGATAATAGTCAAATGAACTTTCAAGTTATTTCTGATTAATCTAATTACTTGTTGCTAAAAATGAATCGTTGAATGATATATTTTTTGTGTAATACTTATAATGCTAAACGAAGTGTTGGTTGAGTTCCAAATAGTGCTCAAATCAGGTCGAGTCAAATCCGTGACCTGACTCGAAATATTTCGGTTCAGACTAAAAATCGTTATTTCTCGTTCAATATTAATTCCAATTGAACGAAAATTTGTAGATATATACACAATTGCATTCCGAACAACTCTACTTATGACACAAAATACATGCGTTTTAGTAAAATGAAAGTTATTAACGTACGATTTTGGATCAAACTCGATCCGATCCGATCCGAATTTATCGGATCTGGTTGACCTCAAACCCAATTTATACAGAGTTTTAGTTCCAAACATCAATTGAGTGACGAAAAATAGATGTTATGGTGCATAAAATCAAATGTTTATATTTTGTAAAATATATAAATTTCTTTACTAATAAGTAAATACAAAATTTAATCTGTGAATATGATAGAATAGACCTTTTCTGAGCATACATTTTATAAAATACGAACATTTAATGATTTAGATTTTATGCACCATAAAAGAAACGAAAAATTGCACCAAATTAAAAATGTCAGTGTCATACATGTCTAAGAGTTTGCATATTTTTTATTCTTGATAATATATTTCTAAAATATCCTGATATTTAATATTTAGTGCTTTGCATTATCATTGTGTACACGCTGTTATATGTTTAATATATTCAAACAACAAGTGTTCAGATACAAACATCTCTTAGAAAAAGGCATGCCTGCTCGATCTCTTCCAAATTTTCACTCTTCATTTTTCGAATTAACAAAATAAATTCAAAAATCAAGTATAAAAACATAATAATCACTATTAAAAAAATTGTTGTGATCGCATTGTTTATGACACTCTGTTTCTTCACCATTCATACTTAATTTATTTAAACTGGTTATAACGACAATTACTGTATACATGTGAAATGAATAACTAACTTAATTTGTATTTTAAAGTTGAATTTATTATGCTGAAGAGAATAAACTTAAATTTGAAACTATTAATTTTCTCTTTTATACTAAAGACTCTGTATTTTATCAAAATGACATCTTATTAGAAAATAATTTCTTTTTTTTCAGTGAGACTAATACTGAATTCACTGAAATTAAAGGTATGTAAAAGATACTGTTGCTGAAAGTGGTACATGTAATACTAATGTTATCGTTATACGTAAACGTTAGTCAAATTAAAAGATCGAAGGGTCAGTAACAAAATTATGAATTAATTATAAAGTGTTACTACTGAAAATAATTGTTTTTTTTTACCCACGTGTTGACAACCAAATCTTTAAAGCAATTATAATTATTATTATCGTTTAGTGTTAACGACAAAGAACGAAGAATTGAATGATCAATAAATTCAATTTTATTAGCATTCAACTGATCAAAGTTCTGACCTCAATCTGATTGAACATCTGTGGGATAGTTTGGACTGCCAACTGCGAAAAAGGAGACCTTTATCTATATTATTACAAAAGGAATGGGTGAATATTGATCTAGAAGCTAATGGAAAAAGTACATCCTATTAATTTGTAGATTCTCAAATTTGAACCAATATAACTGTATATACAACAGTTTCTTTTTATTAAATTTTTGTTTTTTAATAAATACAATAAAATTTTTTATATATGAGTTATTAAATAATCAACATAAATTTCTAGTAATATACTGTAGGGATGTGTACTTGTTTTAATTAATGTTTCAGTTTAACAGGTTTAACTGTGTAGAATACATCCCAGAATTCCCACAAGATGCATGAAATGAAGAAGAGTAAAAATGCCCACCTTCTATATATGGAAACTAAAGCTTCTACACTTTAGAATAAATACGTTCTGTTCTATTTCGAGATCTTTTTAGGGATAGCTATTGTGGATCAGATATTGATGCCAAATATTGATGACAGGTGATGGAGAATATGGATCGGATGTTGATGGAGAATATGGATCGGATATTTATGCTGGATGCCAGGTGTCAAAGAATTGGCCAAAAAAGAAAAAGAGAAGAAAAAAGAGAGAGGACAAGAGGATAATTTAAAAATAAGAAGAAGGGAAGGAGAAGGGAAAGGAGAGGAATTTTATTTGAATAAAGAAGAAAAAAAAAGATAAGTCAAAAAATGCAGAATATATCGATATATTATACTAATTTTATCACACTTTTTGATGTGCATGATGTACATGTACATGTATAATGTTACGTGTTCTATTTTAGTGGATGCTCGATACAATAACATGGTCAGGGGAAGAGATTTGGTGTTATCGTTATGTCATCTTAAAGCACATTACGTAGATTTCATAATTGGGAGAGCAAAAGTAACTCATGAATCTATGAATATGAATTTTATTTTTTTAAAACTAAGATTGCAATCCAAATTTGATTTGTCTGTCCACACTTAAATATCAAAAGACTTGTAAAATAGTGTACAAGCGAAATATTTTCCAGATAAAGTATCATTCAGTTAGGAATAAAGTACGCATAGAAATATTCCTTATGTGTTGTCAAGTTTTTCTTGATTTCATGAACTCGTATTTTTTTAGTCATAATGATCTTATATATATAACTTTGAAGGTGGAGTGAAACCAAATACTTCAGCAGTTTCCACTGGTAAACAGCCAGCAAATATAAGCATTGAGAAACAGTCTGACTTTATTAAGCAAGAATGTGATCCAAAATTGTACACGTGAATTGTGTATGTGCACGTTGATTATTCATTGCTGCTTTTTGTAATTTGGTTTTTCATGTTTAGCTGTAAGCATTCTATACGTGACATGTGCGATTACTGCATGCGCTTAGAGGTAAATACGCTTAGATTAGAGGTAAATAGTAATATCTTTTTTTGAGTTGTTACGTACTTGATAATATTAATTCTGTATTTACATTCAATTATTGATTTAGTCATACGATGCTAATTATTTAGCAGAAAATCAGATCAAACATGTCTTTTCATGCATATTTACGAAAAATGCAAAAAGACCGGCACCAATGCCAAATTTATTCCACCTCTAGAGGAACCAGATTTCTGTGTCATGCACCTTGGTCAGAAGGTATTTGTACTAAATGTCAACTGAGTGCAGTAACATTACAACAAGTAAGAGATCAACATTGACTGCACTCCTCTGATCGTTATTGATTCGATTAATTGGTTTTATCAGTATGATTATTGAATTTTCGACATTAAATCCTTCATTAATTGCTGGATATCAATGGCTTGGATATTTATATTGATGGCATGAACCTAACCCTGATGTTCCATTAGACATAAAAGCAATTGTAGCAGCGATTTATGAGCCACTCCAGGAACACCAAACAGATGGTTTAAGGTTCAATCTCCCATAGAATAAGAAAGAGTCAGCGGATTATTCAAAGTAAGATTTTTAAAATTACGAACAGACTAATAGAACGTTCGCTAATTCTAATTGATATTAAAAATATTACAATTTGAATAATCATAAGATCTTATGGATGCAGGTCAAGGAAAAATAATTTGCAAGTGACACATTGACTCTTATTTTCTTTCTTCCCAATAATGCTGTTTCTCTGCCGCAATGCCAATTAAAAATTCCAATGTCACGTACTGAGCGCCTCCGGAAATTCTCGAGCAAATTTGTGACATGTGTCGTAACGTACGTAACGGGAAATGAGAATGGTGAGATTGATGTGCATTGCATATCAGGTTCCAGTACTTGTGAGACAATGGTAGTTGCTGACATTATCAAGTGTAGAGCGTGTGAAGAAAAGTACTTTGGAACGCTATGTTCCTGAAGTATTTTACAAGTATAAAATAAATATGGTGTAAATGTACAAGAGAACGCAAAATCTTTTTTTCCGGTCGAATATAAGGTATCAATCAGAATAAATCTTTGTTATTGTTCGTAAAAATTTATTTGGTTTATATCTCAAAAATAATATATAGAAGGATTTTGATACGTTGTTTTCTGTTGTCTTGAGAAAAAATAATACGTTTCTAAACTATCATTAATTTGTTTCAAATGCAGATAATGCAATACAGACAATACCCAGCGTTGCTGTCGATGATGCAATAACAGAGGGCAGCGTTCATCGGATACGAAAGGAGAATGGAGTTGCAGGCATTGCATATATTTGAATCCACATACTGCCGTAAATTGCGAGGTATCGTTAAGGAACCCCCAAATTAGGTAGACAATCGGAATTTGTGATGTAGAATTTTGATGAACATAACGATAAACACCCGATGTAGAAGTTCTACCAACTTTAAAAGGAGTAGATGATCAGCATTTATATTATTCTTTGTTTTCAGAAATTTTAAAATTTTAAAATATTCGAATGTTACCATGCGTGTACGCATGTACAGTCGACTTTCGATATAACGACGTGCAGATTCTATTGAATTTATATTGTTTACAATAGGATCTGCACGTCGTTATATCGAAAATCGACTGTATGTGTGTAGGCATTTCGGTATCGGTTACGGCGAACCAATTAGAAATTCAATATCAAGTAATGGTAATTTCTTTGTTCATCCTTTTTTATCATACGTACATGTATTATCGATGCTCATTGTTTTGGCGTTTCTGCTTTTCCCTAAAAAGATCTCGAAATAGAACAGTACGTATTTATTCAAAAGTGTAAAAGCGTTAGTTTCCATATATAGAGGGTGGGTATTTTTACTTTTCTTCATTTCATGCTCCTTGTGGGCGTATGTATCATTTTTCATGCATCAATCGTTTGAAAAACGCATGTGAACGACAACAACTTCCACTCCACCACATATAAATCTTCGTTTGGACATAAATCACTGCCATCATCACTATTCAACTCAAAGATGGCATCTCATACTCATGATTGTAGTAAATGCTGGTATTGTCGAAAGGATAAGTACAAATACTGCAAAGCGTGTTCAGTTCACAATATTCATGATTGTATTAAGAACTGTTGGGATTGTAAACGATGGGATTACTGCAATGAGTGTTCAGTTCACAATACTCATAATTGTAGTAAATGTATCGATTGTTCTAACAATAAGTACTGTGTTGGATGTTATCTATATCACAAACGAATTTATGTTGAATGGTCTAGTGGAAATAAAGATATCGACAGACTAATAAATGAATGCGACAGAATTGCTGGTGAAAATATTATATATGGTATAAATATTATATATGGTGACTATAAACATTTCGAATGGATCCCTTTTGCAAGATTTACCAATGTTGAATATCTTGCAAAAGGTGGTTTTGGTTCAATTTATAAAGCAACCTGGTTGGACGGTCCATTGAACTCTAGGTATAGTGATTCAAAGTGGGATCATGTAAAGAATAAATGGGAACGAAACAAAGACAAAGAAGTTGTGTTGAAGTCATTACACAATTCAACGCAAATTACATCCGAGTTTATAAAAGAGGTAAAATGAACACCTCCAAGTGTAAGCATATGACTTTTTTGTTTTTCAATCTAATTAACTTTTTCAAAATTAGATTCAGACTGCTCTAAAGTGCACTCGTGTCTATATTAAATATCATGGAATAACTAAAAACCCTGCAACAAATGAATACTCAACAGTGATGGATTATCATGATTGTAGTAAATGCACTAATTGTCAAGAATCGAATTACTGCCGTGTATGCATCGATTATCACTATCAACTTTATAAAGTTGAATGGTCTAACGAGGATAAAGATATCGACGGTCTAACAAAAGAATTAACGGTCATCAATACGCGTTTCCAATGGATCCCTTTTGAACGATTTACCAATGTTGAATATCTTCCAGCAGGAAGAATTTATAAGGCAACCTGGTTGGACGGACCAATTCACAAGTGGGATCATGAACAAAATAAATTTAAACGATGGGGAGAATATAGAGTTGTGTTGAAATCATTACGTGATTCAAAGCAAATTACCTCAGAGTTTAGAAACGAGGTAAAATTAACAACTTCTAACATGTAAGCAAGTTTCTTTTTTGCTTTCTAATACTTTTCAAAATTAGATTCAGACTGTGCTAAAGTGCAACGATATAAAGTATTGTGGAATAACTAAAAACTCAGCTACAAATGAATACTCAATAGTGATGAATACTCATGATTGTAGTAAATGTTACACTTGTCAACATACATGTAATAGATATTGCTTTCCATGTATCGATTACCACAAACGAATCAAATTATCTAGCGAAAATAAAGATATTGACAGTTTAATAAATGAATGCGCGGAAATTAATGATAAATTCGAATGGATCCCTTTTGAAAAATGTTGAATATCTTGCAAAAGGAGGTTTCGGATCAATTTATAAAGCATTGTTGCATGACTACGCGTGAGATCACAAAGAAAATGAATTTAAACGCGATGTTGTGTTGAAATCATTACACAATCAAAGCAAATTACAGCCGAGTTTATAAATGAGGTAAAATGAACACTTAAGTGTAAATTAGATTCGGACTTATATTAGTTATTTTGGAATAACTAAAAATACAGATACTAACGCTAACGCTAATGCTAATGAATACTCGATAGTAATGCATTATGCACGTGGCGATCTACGCAAATACATGTATATGAATTCCAACCACTGTTGCGTTCCTTCTAATATTCACCGAAAGGTCTTATTCTGCAATGGTTTGGGCACCAGATTATTGTAGTTATAACCAATCGATTCAAGGAACTTTCTGCAACGGGGTGGGAGTTAAACTGGATTATTTACGGTTGGAGGGTCTCTCCGGTTTTTCTAGAGGTTTCCCGTGGCGATTTGTTCACAAATCGGCCTTTTCAAAATGATGAGGGGGGTATTTGAAGAATAGATAGGATAGAATACTCTTGTAATAAGAGTCGATTCGTTATAATAAAGTTTTTATTTTTTAACACCAATTGATGTGAATATGACAGGACTTATTGATACAGCCTGTCCAAAAAGAAACTCAATACAAAAGGACGATCCGACAGGGCTTATTGATACGGCCTGTCCAAGAAAAACAAAACTAATTTCAACAGGACTTATTGATACGGCCTGAACAAAGAAAACAAAGTCAACTTAACAGGACTTATTGGTACGGCCTGTTCAAGAAAAATAAAATCAAAATAACAATTCAAAAGAATTCAACGGCTTATTTAGAGTGGAGGAGCATCCACTACTTGCAATCACTCACAAGGTTTGAAGTTTGATCACGAAACGAAAGAAAATAATAGTGTATTCACAAATAATATTGTTATTACGAGTAAGAACTTTGTTATTTTTATTCGATTTTAAAGCACGATCAAAGCATGTCTTCTCAGCGACTTGAAGACGCTTCTATATACAATTTCGAATTACTACGCTAATCCTATGCTAATTCTAAGGTTAGTAATTTACATTGATGGTTTCTTTTAACACGACTAAACACTAATTGTTCGATTGTCTTTCAATTGTCCAGACGATTGTTATCCCCTTTTTTACAGTTACTATCGTTACGTACATTTCGTCGATGCTCTTCAATTGTCCAGATGATTGTCGGGATTATCCTCGCGATAATCGTTACCGTTACCGTTACGTGTATTAACTATCGTTCGACACTCCCTCTCGATGATCGTTATATTAAAAAAACGATCGTAATTCGATTTAAATAAATAACGATAAAAAAAGAAAAAGGTAATATCTATTACTAACTAAATTTGGTTTACAATAGAACTTACACAAGAAACTAATTTCGGAGGGATTTTCATGTAGGTCGTTATGGAAAGATTTTCATGTAGAAATTGAGAATCAAAATTACGGAATCGAAGAATTTAATGCTACTTCGGTAACAGTAATCATCAATGTTCTAGTTACAGGATTTTGTAATTGCCGCTGTTTATTAACCCAATCAGATAAGACTTCTTCTAATTGTGGATATTTGGGTAATTTTCCTTTATGTAATTTAAGAGTCTTTGGTGATATTTTAATTAGGTTATTTTTTTATTTATCCATTCTTGGGCTAGATATTAATGCTAATTCATAGATGAGAGTTTCTTTTCTCGTCATTGTTAATTTACTTTTAAATATGGCATAAAGTATTGTTAAGAATATAATTAAATTATTCAGTTCTTTTGTTTAATTAGAAGTGATTCATTATTAGTAAAAATTACATGAGTTTCTTGATTCAAATTTAATTAAAGTTTATTTAAATGTTGTGACGAGGCTGTTATTTTTCTCGTCATTGTTAATTTACTTTTAAATATGGCATAAAGAATTGCTAAGAATATAATTAAATTATTCCGTTCTTTTGTTTAATTAGAAGAGATTCTTCATGTACATATGTAGATGATAGTCTCTTTTCTCGCCATTGTTAATTAAGTGATACAAATCTATAAATAAAAATAGCACCATAAAAATATCCGTGCATAACCCGGAAAGTACTTTACAAGGGGAGGGTGAACAAAGACTCCAAAAAAAAGGTTAACCTTTAAATATCATTACTTGCGTATTCATGATATACGAGTATACTTAATTTTTGTACAATTATTGACTTGGACTTTATCGAGTTTTTTCAAAAATGGAGCCTGAATTTCTTAATTTTATGTCAAGAGATTTTAGTCGACTACTCGAAAGAGCCGACAATTTTGATGTTGTTGTTGAAATAGGTGTTGAATCAAATAAAAAAATCTTTAGTGCTCATTCCGTAATCCTTCGTGCTAGATCTAGCTATTTTGATCGAGCACTGTCCGCTGATTGGGCAAGCGTTGAAAAGGGCATGATTAAATTTAAGAAAGATAATATTTCGCCAAATGTTTTTTCGGTCATTTTAAAGTAAATAATCGTTAAAGTATTTTATGGGTTATTCTTAATGCTTAATTCATCTTTTTGTTTGAATATTCAAGCTATCTTTACGGTGCCACAATCCCTCTTGACCAACAATGTGCTTCGCTAATTCTCGAGATACTAATTGCAGCAGACGAATTCAGCCTGGATGAATTGTTTGATCATATTCAAAAATATTTGATTGATAATAAAAAAGCATGGCTGCAACAAAATTTTGCCTATACTCGTCGTATTGCTTTCGAACATAGCTCTTTCAGCCAACTTCAAACTTTTTGTATGGATATTATTCTCAAAGAACCCGAAAAAGTATTTCGATCCGAAGATTTTGCATTTCTTCAAGAAGAAATACTATTACGACTTTTAGAAAATGAAGAACTTCGCATGGAAGAACTCGATATTTGGAATTTAGTAATTGATTGGGGACGCGCACATAATCCGGATTTACCCGACGATGTTGCAGAATGGAGTGATGAGCAATCTGAGGCCATAAAAAACACGCTTACTCGAGCTTTGCCGTTTATTCGTTATTTTGAAATTTCGTCAGAGCAATTCAGTGAATTTGTTTTACCTTATCAACAGATACTCCCAAACCATTTAGCTCGTAGTATTCTCCGTTATCACTTAGCTCCAAATCAATCTCCTGCAATGAATATTATGCCAGCACGACGAGGAAATATCGATTCAAAAATTATCTCTTCTAAACAAGCAGCCCTTATCGCGAGTTGGATTGATCGAAATCGTGAATTACCGGCTTTCGGATGGCGTCCTTACTTTGCATCTGAAAATCCTTATGAATTCAAACTTTTGATGAGAGGCAGTCAAGATGGGTTTACTGGTCAAGTTTTTCACACTCGCTGTGATAACACAGGAGCAACAGTTACAATAGCCAAAGTTAAAGATACCCATGAAATACTTGGTGGTTATAACCCTTTGAATTGGCTTTGTGATGGAAAGTATCAATCTACAACAGATAGTTTTATTCTCTCGCTTGTTGACAGAAACGCAGTCGTTAGTCGCGTAAAGAATGGAAATCAGGATAATGCTATTTATTGCTGCGCCACTAATGGACCTCGTTTCGGTTCTGATCTTTCTTTCGAGGGGGATTTTAAGAATCAGGAATCGAGTTACTGCGTTCAAACTGTTAATAATTATGAACTTTCCTTAAGACCAACCGCGAGCTTGAAAAATTTTTCAGTAGATGAGTTTGAAGTCTTTCATATTGCCAAAAAGCAGCAAACAGCTAATTAGTTTTGAATATTCTTTTTCTACATTTTCTTATGTAATTTGTTATATCATCGTATGAAATGATAACAGATTATTCTTAGTTTTGTTAATTTTATTTTTCCAAGTTCACATTTATTCTGTGGATTTGAATAATTGACATATGTAAAAATCAATAGTGAATTATTTTGCTGAAAAATTTCAACAATCAGAGGCTTATCGTTATAGTTTCATGGAGAATATTTTTTATTAATGGAATTGTCTTGAAAACAAAATATTTAAAGTTAAAATTGGGTTTATAAATAGCGTTATGGCATTTTAATAGTACGTAGCGGTCGTGGGAACTGAAAATATGACCTTAAAATTTTAGTGCCCATTACCCTAACCCTATTCTCTTAGTAAATGGGAACATACCAATACTACAGGTACATGTATAATACATATTACATGTAATATGCAATAAATTTAAAAATATTAAGGATAAATCCAATTAGATGTATAACGATAACGACTGTTACGTGTAACAACATTGGAAAAACAGTCAACCGCAAAAGTATCCGACCTCCACTCTAACTTTTAGTAGATCATGTACATGTACATGTATAATGCACCAAATTTTTCCGAGCACAAATGCTGATCATGATACCTTTTATAGATCTATATCAGGTATTGTATGTTCATAAACTTCTCCAAATACAATAAATCGGTCACTTTGTGACATATATCTCGACGTCTAATGATCTAATTTGAGTGAAAATAATACCATACAATTTGCTTAATCTAGGCAAATCAAATGGTGGTATTTTCACTCAAATTGGACCACTAGACGTCGAGATATTATGTCCCAAAGTGACCGATTCATATTTGTCGATTGATTTTTCATTAGCGTTAGAAATTGATCGCCAAAAAAATAAATCGGTCAATTTAGGACGTAGTGTTGCGCTTTTGTTAAGTTGGGACGAATTGAGATAATAGCCTCTAAAAACTCCCAGCCTTTAGTATCGGATTTACCTCTTTTACGGGACGGGCTGTAAAGTAGATGTGGAAGACGGGTTTATTTTGGTAGATTTGTTTTCAATTAATTAGAGATTTCTAACGCGACAAGACTTTTGGGAGAGATCGATAGACTGAGCAATATTCGTTTCGGTATCTAGAACCTGTTCAGGGGATTTCTTAACTATTGCTTTTTATAGACAAAAGCCTTAAACTCTTAAAAATATTAACAACAATCGTTGCTTTTTCTATACAAAAGCCTTAAACTCTTAAAAATAATGTAACGATTATACCAAAACAATTTCTCAATAATAATACGATTTCACATTTTCCATGAAATCAATGCCTTTTCTGGTAACCGACAATTGATATATAGCAATTAATGTGGGAAAGGAGGAGAGAGAGTTTTACAAGTGATAATTTACTTAAGGGGAGAATAATCATATGCAATAATTCAAGTTTAATTTGCTTAGAGAACAATTATATGCAATGTGAATTATGTTCTTTATTAGTAGCCTGTAAACTATTCTTTTATACATTTTTTTGTATTATGGCATTTGTTATTTGTAATATTATTTTAGCTATTAATAAAAATGTTTATAATGGATACTTTAATATCTATAAAAGAAACTGATGTGAGACAAATCAAAAACTGATGAAGATATGTCAAAGAATGATGAAAAGACACTGAAAGTTGATGAGAAGATGCTAAAAGATGATGAAGAGATGCTAAAAGATGATGAGGAGATGCTTAAAGATGCTAAGGCAATGACAAATGCTGAAGAGAATGCTAAAAATTAATGATAAATGCTGTATTTCGACAAAAACAGGTGTGGAGAAGGTCATGCTGTATACCAAAAAGAGAAACCTATTATTTTATCTGTGCATCAAGAAAATTAACAATGTTATATTGCTATTTTGCTGAAAAATCTACTGCAGCATTATTGATAATTATGATGAAAATTTGTTGCAACAATACTGAAAAATCTGTAGTATTGTTGATAATTATAATAGGAATTTGCTGCTTTTGTTGAAAAATTTACTGGTTTGGAAAGTCTGCAATATTGTTGATAATTATAATAATAATTGGCTACAAAGATACTGAAAAATCTATTGAATCTGAAAATCAGCAATGTTGAAGATATATTTATCTAGTATTAGTAATATTTATAGTTTATCTTTTGTTATTTATCTCAAAAAGCTGGAATCAAAGAAATTTGTTCACTAGTAATATTTTAATTTTTAGTAATATAATTTAAACAAAAATAATATCATTCAATTTATTTAATCAAAATGAATTAAATAATATTATTTTTGTTTAAATTAAATTATTAAAAATAAAGATATTATATTTTAAATTGGTTAATTAATTTTTGTTAATGCCAAAAAAATGAATTTGCTACTTTAAAATACAATATTTTAATATCTAATAATATAATTTGAACAAAAATAATACTGTTTAATTTGTTTCAATTAAATAAATTGAATAATAATATTTTTGTTTAAATTGAATTACTAGATATCAAGATTTAGATCATTAAATATTAAAATATGTATTATGAAATAACTGATATCTAAAAGTTTATGAATATATAATATACAATATAAAAGCTTTATCAATTTATAAAAAATATTATAATTAGTATTTGTATAGTGTAAAATACTTAAAGATATTATAAAATTAGTCATCTTTAAAGCAAAGAATCTTTATACAAAGATTATACAAAAAAAAGAGGACCAATATTTTGTAGCTAAATCTATTTACTACAAAATAACGATCTTTTTTTTTGTATAATCTTTGTATAAAGATTCTTTGTTTTAAAGATAACTAATTTTATTAGCATTTTAAGTGTTTTGCACTATAATAATTTTTATATTGTTACAATTATTTTTAATGATTCCATAATTAACAAATCTTTCAAAAATAGTAGAAAATATAAAAATTTTTAAAAATAGTAACAAAATAATAAATCAATAAAAATAATATATACATATCAATTATTTAATAATTGTATAATTATTATTATTATTTACCTTTTTTACTCTTGTTATTTATCTTTTCTACCTTTTCTACCTTCATTATTTACCTTT
The DNA here is from genome assembly GCA_910591945.1 of Ambispora gerdemannii. Lineage (NCBI taxonomy): Eukaryota > Fungi > Glomeromycota > Glomeromycetes > Archaeosporales > Ambisporaceae > Ambispora > Ambispora gerdemannii. The sequence goes on along the minus strand of CAJVPL010000928.1, from coordinate 3,974 downwards.
TCTACCTTTATTACCCTTACTTTCTACCTTTTTTACCTTTTTCTATTTACCTTTTCTACTTTTTACACATATCTTTTTATAATTTTATAACGTAAATAGAGTTAAAATGTATTGACAAATTTTGTATAAATAGGAGTGCTCTCCCATGTATCAATCTCATATTTCAATACTTAAATAAATTAATAAATTTTAATCTTAATACAATAAGTTAACAATCCTTTTATTGATATAAAATTAATATTTATTCTTGTATCTTCTTCTGTCAAAACAAGTTACCTGACAAAAATAATTTGTTAATTGAACTTCAAATCTTGTAATTCAAGTCACTTTTCATAAATTTTGAGCAAGATCAAGAAATCAAATATTGATTTGTGTAAAATTGAATTTCTGATTATTACTTTTGTCTTTAAATTTGAAAAAGATGGTTAAGTATTTTTGAATAAGTATATTGATTTGCTATAGCATTATTTTTGATATAGTTGTACACTTTAACTTTAAATAAGTGATATTGATTTGTATAATTGTGTACTATAACTCTAAATAAGTAATATTTCTTTTAGTTATTCATTTTCTTTGATATTGAAAGTACTAGATTATATAACTACAAGTATAGAAATATCAATATTCTTTTCTTTAGTTAGTAGTTCCTTTTTATCAATTATCTCTCAGAACACACTCTTCCAACTCCTCTTTTTATTTTTAATAGAATTATTTAACAATTTCTGTCAAAATTGGCACAGGCTTAGATACTTATTTTTGTACTAATCAATTTTATTAGTCTATTCCTCTCTCTCAACTCATATAACTCTTTTACTAATAGTGAAAAACTCTTTATTTAAAGTAACTATAGCATATTTTGGTGCTCCCTTTGTGAATTTCTCAAATTATCGAATCTCTTTTTTCTTCCATAATCATTTAATTAACCCTCTTACTTTATTTAAAAACCAATTACCAAAAACAAATTCCCTTTTTATAATCTCTTTGTGAATATTTATATTTTAACTCTTAATTAAAATCCTCTTTATGAATGATTATTATAACTTTATTAGAGAATTTACTATCGCACATCTCAACACTTATCTAAAAAATCAACATCGAGAAACAATTCTTCGAATAACTCAGCAATATTATTGTCATATTTGCTTTTCATCTTCTGATACAACAACTGAATCCCTAGCCAATTTTCTCAACTAGATCCAAGAACGAGATGCAATATCTGAATCTTTCATCACTGAACAATTATTCGAAGATATTATTATAGTAGATCCTAATACTATTGAAAGAGAAGAACTATGAAGATGAGTAATTCGACTATTAAACACCTTGATCTATCAAAATCAACATACAGTTGAACACCAACTCTTCCTAGTTAAAACAATACTTGAAGACTTTCTCAATTAAGAATTCAAAGAAGATCCTGATTTATCTAATAGCTTCTATTCTAAGACAACTAGCAACATAGAAGCAACTAAAATAAATCATTTCTTTACTGACAGTTACAACTTTATACCTAAATTCAGCACATATTCTGATTTCTCAGTACCCCATTTCGAAATAATCCCAATGACCACTGAAGCAGTTATTAATGCAATTGATGAATTAGTCAATTCACTGAATCATAGAAATAATAAAAAGATAATTATCCAAATCTGAAAATACAAAGGTAGAGACCAAGATTCTGTAGAATAGCTCTGAGATTTTGAAGTGACAGTACTAGTCAATGAAATTACTGATAATTGAAAGATTCAAGTTGTCTCCCTGTAAAAAAAATAAAAGACAAAAATCAAGAAAAAATCCAGTTTTTTAGTTACGGAAAATCACAGATTTTGTTAACAAATTTTCAGATTAAAATCTGCTTAAAAATGAAAAAAACAGGAAAATAAAAAAAATATCTGGTAACTTTGGGATGTGATATCTCGCAAACCACAGAATCAATCTGGATGAAAATATCACTATTCGATTCGTCTAGTCTTGGAAAATCGAATGGTAATATTTTTGTCCGAATTGGTTTTGTGGTTCGTGAGATATCGCGTCCCAAAGTTACCAGATAATTTTTTTATTTTTCCTGTTTTTTTCATTTTTAAGCAGATTTTTATCAGATTTTAATCCAGAAATTTGTTAACAAAACCTGTGATTTTCTGGAACTAAAAAACTGGATTTTTTCCTGATTTTGTCTTTGATTTTTTTTTACAGGGTCTGTGAATATCTTGAAGATGTTATTGCATTATGATTTGATGAATAACAAAATTTACAAAATGATACCTTACAAAATTGGTCCAATGGCAATCAGAATCATATAAATTTCAAGTTTTGCTTTGAATAACAATTTAGAACTCAACAAAAGCTAAATAGATGACAAGATGAGCTTGAAACTTTGCAATAAACTGGATCTGTTGAACAATACACTAACTAATTCAATGAACTAATTCACAAAGTAGACCCTGATAGAAATTATCTTTTGTCATACAAGAAAAGAATATATCAATGTGAATTAAATCCAGCTATTCGAAATTAGATCATTTTCAAGATGAAAATATCTTCCAAGAACTTGTTGATGCAGCAAAACTATCTAAAGAAGCTAAAAAAGAAACTGTACCAAAATTAAATAATCAAAATTTGGTACAAGACTCTTCTAATATGGTTACTCTAGCTTCAGCTATTTAACAAATAGCCATTTGGTTAGATAAAATGAAAAATAAATTATCACAACAACCCTGAAACTTTGAAAACTATAATCAACAATATCAACTACCTACCTATTATAATTGTAGAGAAATTGGACATACCTCTAGAATGTGCAGTCAACTTTTCAACTCTGAAAATTTCTGGTAAAATACAGACCAAAACAATAATAATTGGAGAAATCAACTGAGACAAAATCAAAACTAGAGCAACAATACTCAAAATAATATTAATCACAACAATTAGCCATTGACAAACAATTCCAATACAACAAATATCACAGTCCTTTTGAATCAATTACAACTATTACTTATGGCTTTACAATCTATAAATAATAAACAATAATCTTTATCTAACAACTCTTCTAGAATCACTCTTTTTGTGAACAAATAATATAATGCAAATGAAAAAAAGAAAGTCATGACAAAACATAATGATGATGTCATAATGGAAGATAATACTGATGAAGCTGAACCAAGTAATCCAATTACTAACATTATACCTCCAAATATGCAAGAACCAACTGTACCAATTAAAACTGCTAAACTTGAAAAAAGCGAGTAAGAAAGAAGAAAGACAAAGCAGTATTACCAGTTCTCACTGACCAATTCTCACACTATGATATTTTAGAAGATATGGTCGATGCAAAAATGAATATCTCATTTGATCAACTTATTCAAACTTTCTCTGAACAAAGACTCAAATTATCCAAAAGTTTGAGAAGACTAATCAAACCCAAAAGAATTTCAAAATACAAAGTTATAATTGGACAAAAGCTAAGAATAACCTTAGTCTGATGTGAAGCAAAAATTGGAATTGTACCAATTAATCTAATTCTTGATATTGAAGTATTTGATTGTGTTATAAGCCATGAGTTCTTGAAGAAATGAAATATCAAGATCCAACAAAAATCTGAAGTCGTTATGACTGATATTACTGGAATTGTTAATTACTGTTACAGCGATTCTGAATAGTGGATTTCACTGAGAATCACTATAAGCATATGATGTTGGGAGAGGGGTAATTAAACTTAAGTAAAGAAAATGAATTATAAATATTAGCAAAGGTTTCTAAGACCTGTGCCAATATCTACGGATATTGTGTTTTCAAAGGTCTAAATTACAAAAGTAATTTGAAAAAGGGGTGAAAATATAAAGAATAAAATAAATCAAAAGATTTATGACGATTAATAAGTGAAGCCACTATTAATCAAAGAAACTAAACTAAAGTATAAAATACTAATACTAAAAAGTATAAATCAAAAATAACAATTTAAATAAAATCAATATCAT
>CAJVPL010000927.1:0-18322 GCA_910591945.1 Ambispora gerdemannii | reverse complement strand
AATCTTTATCCAATAAAATATGAGATATTTATAATCCAATAATATTAAATGTTATAACGAAAGGTCATTATACAACACTATATAAATTTCAATAAATTGCACAAAATTCTGTATAATAAAAACACCAAAAAAATTATATCATTTTGTAGCTTAGGTTTCTGTAATTATACTTTTCTATGATGTCTAGAAAAATAATGAATAAAAAAATAAATAATTTTTTAAAGATATTCAGACAAAAAAATACAATTGAACAAATAAACATTTAAGTTGTTTTGATGTTTTTTGTAAACAAACATCAATAAATTTTTGAACAATCCCTTTTACTTCATTCTGAAATTTTTAATGTTGAAATTTTTCAAAGTCAATGCAATAAAATAATTGGTCTTTATATATCAAACTCAAAAATATCAAAAATTCTCAATTTTCATAGAACCACAAAACAATTTGTATTACAAGTAGAATGGGGTAAAATTACAAATGATGTCCTAATGAAATTTATAGAAGGATTTATTGAAAGTACGTAATTGATATTAACAAATATTGACTTTATTATCGATTGCCTAAAATTTCAGGTAATTATTATTTATGCATTATTTAAAATATTCAGAAATAAATATTTCAATTTTTGTGATGATCTTTGGAAAAATTTTTGGACATCATTTTTATAGATTTAATAAAAGAGTAGAATTTCCATGTACTGTATAATCATGAAAACCTAAGCTACAAAATAATATAATTTTTTGTGTTTTGATTCTGTAGAGTTTTGTGCAATTTATTGCGTTATGTGTGCAATATATTTGATCATTTAGTATATATTCAAAATCAACTATTGCCAATACATATTTAAATAGAAACCAATATTTCCTCAAATGCAACTTTGAAAAAATTTTTTAAATTATACAATATAGTCAATACATGATGTAACGTGTTCAGTTATTAGCAAATATTTAGTTTATTTAATCAATTCAGTTTATCAAGGTGGATTTACTATAACCATTTCTGGAACCAAGTCGCAAATTCTGTTTATCCCGGACTTATTAATGCTTCGCTATATCAAGGTTTTACTATAATGCAGGTTTGAAAATAAATTAGAAGATGAGGGTAATATACGAAAAAGTTTAAAAGTCGTTTATCAACTTATCCACTTTCTAAAAGAGCACGCAAGAATTTTGGCAGTAAATTGGGAACAACATTGTACAGACTTGGTGCTGCATCAAAAGAAATCCATAGACAAGTCAAAGGACAAAAGTCTGTTAAATTTTTAGTTCAAATGGCTGCGAAGCTTATTGAGAGAATCAACTAATATATTTTAATATTTGTTTAAGCTTGGGTATTTCGTGCTGGCCATAAATTAGGCTAGCTTTATTCACGTTTAAAGTTGAATATATGAATATACAAAAATCTAATTCGAATTTAATTTGAGATGAATTGAATATCATGTATTCAATTCAAATTTATATAATGATAGCTTAATTTGAACTTGTATAAATCAATTTGAATTAATAATAAATATAATAGTATTAGAAGATTGCCATGATATACACACACACAAAAAAATCATAGCAAAAATTGAAATTATTGAAAATTAATAACTATTTTTATTTTGCACTAAAAAAAATAAAGATAATAATTTATATTTTACCATATGGGATGAGTCAATAGAAATCAAACAAATTATATATATTACATATATATTTTAATTTGAAAAGATTCCTGTTTGTAAAAATATTGTAAAAATAGTTATAAAAATATTTTTACAATGACTTTGCAAGCAAAATAATTTTCAAATAAAATATAAAAAATCCAAAAATATATATATAATTTGCTTGATTTTAATTTGATTTAAGCTTGAATATTTCGTATTGGCTATAAATTAGGTTTTCATATTTAAAGTTAAATATATTAATATACAAAAATCTAATTTGAGATAAATTGAATATTATATATTCAATTTAAATTTATATAATAATAACTTAATTTAAACTTATATAAAGCAATTTAAATTAATAATAAATATAATAGTATTAAAATACTATTGTAATATACACACACCAAAAAAAGCATAATGAAATTGAAATTAATAAATTAAATTAGTTAATCAGATATTATATAATTTATTAAAATTATTTCTAGAACAAATTATTTTGTTTAAATTATTAATTATTTTGTTTTACTCTAAAATAAAAATAATAATTTATACTTTAACAAATAGAAATAAATTAATCGAAATCAAGCAAATTATATATGTATTATATATATTTTATTTTGTTTCAATTAATTTATTTTTCTTGAATTTTTTATATTCTATTTAAAAAGATTTCTATTTGTAAAAATATTGCAAGCAAAAATATTTTCAAATAAAATATAAAAAATTCAAAAATATAATTTGCTTAATTTTAATTTAATTCTAATAATACTTGCCAAAGTATAGCTGTATGCTGAAATTTTACGTCTATATTAGATTTGTTACTAATATTTGTAATAAATTAAAACAAAATTAAGCTTTTTTGAATAATAATTATATAAATTATAAATAATTTAATTCAATTTTATTCACAATAATTTATTATAATTTTAGTTTTGTCAATGTGACTGTATTTAAATACTAATCAAGATTTTATTTGTGTTTTTACAAGATTTTTACTTGTCTTTATATTAAATATATATTATTATTTTTATTTTAATATAAAAACAAAAAATATTTATTAATAAAATAAAATCTTAATAATTTCAATTTTTATTATATTTTCATCTGAATTTCCAGTATAGAATATATATTATTAAATAATATTTAATTAAAATAATTTTTAGATAATATTATTATTTTCTTATTTGTATTACTAAATTATATAATTCAATTCAATTTGTGATATCAAATATTTACTTATGAAAGTATAATTCAAAATTCAAAATTAATTTGAAATTGTTTTATAATTGAATATAATATAATATGTAATAAAATGTGGAATTTAAATTCACATCACATCTTATTTACATGTATATAACTTGTATATGAATAATCCACAGATATTTGTTGTCAATATTTGACTTTCTCCAAAATAGAATTATATATTAATATTTCTGTGCTGCAGTTCTTTATATTAATGAACTTTATAAAGAAAAACCATATATACATCAAGAATGAAGATAAAGACAAACAGGAAAAATAAACACTGTAATTTATTGGTTATAGATTAATTGATAAAATAATATTGATAAGGATTGAATTTTCCTATAATAAGAACAAATAACAAGTTGATAAAGTTATAATCTATATTTTATATAATACATTCAACTACGATTACTTTATTCATCCACATTTATTAGAATTAAACTTAATTGGTGTTTATGCCATACTTTTCCATTATTCATGCGATAAACACATAAAGGGTATATTTTTTGCCTCCTTTTTAAGGAAATCCTATGAAAATTACCATATTGACTTAAAATGCTTGTTAAAATGCTAACTTTCAATTGGAAAAAAATTTACATGTGATATTCAATTCTGTTTAATGTTCGGGGAAGGTTACTTTAAGTGGGTGGGAGGACGTTAAACAATCAATCAATTTCAAACAGCCTAAAGTGATTTTTGTAACTCAACAAGACATTATAATCTATATACCAATAAATCAGTAATATAAGCAAGTTAAAGAGCGCTCTGACAAACAATGTACAGTAATAGTAATGATAATGACGTAAATAAAAAAAGATATTAGTTATGAGAATAATGATAAAAAAAATCATAATGATAAAGATAATGATGATAATGATGATAATGATGATAATGATGATAATGATAGCTTTACTTACCACATCCAAATAAGCTCTGGGTTATTCTTGGTATATCAAATAATTTAACAGCAATGTTGTCAACTAGTACGTATACACTGGTACAACACTTGCTAATATAGTTAACATTGTTAGTTTAAATACTGTTGCTAGTCACAAACGTCATGGTGTCTATACAACCACAAACGCAAGAACAATCCATCACTATACTCTGGCAATTTGTTTCCATGATGATATTGTCACATCGAATTTTAGCAAACTCAACATTTGATGAATGTTATGTGTGAGAACAGAAATCCTCGCAAGTGTATCATTGGTCGAAAAGTATTATTTTTACCTGGTTGATATCAAGGTTAAATAATAGTGGAAAATGTAACATTATTATTTTTACCTTGATAAATAAATTTTTCGACCATTGATAGCTTCTGTTGCTGGTTAGTTATTGCCAATAATATTACAGTATAAATATACAACTTACCAACATTAATCAAACTTTACAGGACCAGATTGCTATTTTGTAGTTTAAAATTCGTTATATTATATTTTCGCTACAAAAATCAAAGTTAGAATTAAGAGGTATAACTGTGCAATAGACACAATAAAAAGTTTTCCACTAAAGAAAATCCATGCACATTGTATAATTCTTATTGAAGCTTAACATGTCATATTGACGGTCGTCAGATCGATCATTTTGATAAATGTGATACAAGGGAGAACGGAGTATCCAGATTAAATGTGGTCGGAATCCAGTTGTTTCTAAATGAGGAAATGATAGATGTGGTACAGGGGAGATCGGAATAACCAGATTAGGAAAATTAGGAAATTTGAAAATTGGTTCATGAAAAAATACGAGAAAATCTAGCTTAATCCACTAATTAAAAAAAATGTCGGATTACATATAATGATTAGTGAGTTTGGCTGATAATCAAAAAATCGGCCAAAGTCGATTTTCAACCTAGTCTGTTGATTTGAAAAAATCGGCTCAGTTGATTTTTAGTACAACATACTAAAAAAGGAAGCTAATATATGTAGATAGTATTAATAAAGAACGCGCGCGGTTATTAAATTATAATTTTCGTTATTATTATTGTACTAAAAATCAACTGACTAAGTCGAAAAATTGACTGGTTGATTTTTAGCGCGTTAGATATTACTAAATATAGAATGTTACATCAGAAATCGACTAATCGACTTTGGCTGATAATTTTGGTTACATTTTTCGAACAGTCGATTTTTTTGTTATCAAACAAGAACACTAAGATAACCTGATATCTCCATAATCCTTTCTTTTAATTATCCGTCGGATGAACAGATCGCCAGGGTCCGTTTGCTTGAATTGAACGTACATGTACATGTATTCTTTATCAACAGGTTAATAGGTTTCACGCAAATTTATATTAAATCAAGTACACTTATTTTGACGTTTAATCCGAATTAACGGCATCGACGATAATGTCATTTTCTTCGTTTAAGGGAAATCGATGGATAGAATCCGCGATAAAAGAAAATCAAATAAACTTTTTCGAATTCGATGAATTTTACGATATGGAGGTCATTGGAACGGGAGCATTTGGTGAAGTCTATAGAGCAAATGTCAAAAACGATGATTTGACTGTAGCTTTAAAGAGTCTTTTTCTAAGTGACAAGAAGCACGCAGAAGAAATAAAGATAAATAAAAAATTTATCAAAGAGGTATTTATCATATTTAGAAGAATAAACTACTAACTAAAGACTTATAAATTCCACGCTGTTGTTTAAAATATTTCTTAGTTGAAAATTCTGATTAAACTTAATCACAACAAAAATATTATTCGCTTTTATGGAATCACTAAAGGTAAATTAGATGTGTGGTTGTATCTTCATAATTGAATAATTTTCTCAAATAAGTTTTAACTTAGATTTACACACGAAAAAATACATGATGGTTATGAAGTATGCCGATGGTGGAACTCTTAAAGATTATTTAAACGCACATTTTTCTAATTTGACTGGCAGCGACAAGTTGAATTTAGCTAAGCAACTCGTGCGAGGATTAAGATGCATACATAATGCAAACATAATTCATCGTGACTTGGTAAGGCATAGCACATAATGCATTACCTTTATTGAATAAAAACCTAATTACCAATTTTTTTTGGATGCCAGAATCATAATAATGTCCTCGTCCACAAGGGAAAAATTCAAATTGCGGATTTAGGATATTCGAAACTTTCGAACGACAATTCAAATTCAAAGACAAATTGCGGAATATTAATATATATAGATCCCGCATTTTTAAGAGATATGGAAAACTTTATACGCAACAAAAAATCAGATATTTACAGTCTCGGTGTTTTGCTTTGGGTTATCTCTAGTGGTAATATTCCAAATTGGCATATAGGCATCTTAAATGAGAAAGAAAAACCAATTCAGGGAACTCCTGCTAAATACGTCGAGTTATATCAAGCATGTTGGGACAATTTACCAGAAAATCGACCCGATATTTATAAAATAAATCAACAACTTGATGAACTCGAGTGGATCTCCGAACCAAGTGCGACTGTCTCTGATGTAGGAACATCACATAGCGTGAATAAAAACCTGCCAGCATTTAACGGAAACAGATGGATAGAAACCGCAATAAAAGAAAATAAAATCAAATTTTTCGATTTTAGTGAATTCTCCGATAAAAAAATCATTGGAAATGGAGCATTTGGTGAAGTTTATAGAGCAGAAGAGAAAAAGCAAGGTCGGATTGTAGCTCTGAAGAGTTTTTATCTAAGTAACGAGAAATACACGGAGGAAATTAATAAGAAATTTATTAAAGAGGTATTTATATTTAGAGAAATAAACTAATACTAATAACTAAGGACTTTATTCACCACTGTTTGAATATCTCTTAGTTAAAAATTCTTATTGAACTTAACCATAACGATAACAAAAATATAATTCGTTTTTACGGAATCACAGAAGGTAAATATATGTGCTTGTATCTTGATAATTGAATTGTTTTCACAAATGATTTTAAATTAGATTTATCTACGCAAAAATACATGATGGTTATGGAATATGCCGATGGCGGAACTCTTCAAGAATATTTATATGAAAATTTTTCCAAATTAACTGGTAACGACAAATTGAGTTTAGCCAAACAACTCGCGCAAGGATTAAAAAGCATACACAATGCAAATATAATTCATCGTGAATTGGTAAGACATTAACAAACTAATTTATTATAAATATCTAACCTGACCTGTACTAATAAGAAATTTTTTGGATGCTAGAGTCATAATGATATCCTCATCCACGAGGGAAAAATTAAAATTGAGGGTTTAGGCTATTCAAAATTTTCGAACAACGCTTCAAATTCAAAGACAAATTGTGGAGTGTTAAGTTACATCGATCCCGCATTCTTGCTAGACATGGAAAACTTTCGACGTGACCAAAAATCAGATATTTTCAGCCTCGGTGTTTTGCTTTGGGTTATCTCAAGCGGTCGCATTCCAAATCCATACGCATTTGTTGCATTTGCCTCAGGTTCATCTAATAAGAAAGAAAAACCAATATATGGTACTCCTGATAAATACATTGAGTTATATCAAGCATGTTGGGACAATTTACCTGAAAATCGACCCGATATTTACGAAGTAAATCGGCAACTTGATAAAATTGAGTGGCCTTTGTTTCAAGATTTACAGATACCTAAATTCGATATCGATACCGATACGGATGAAGATTTGGACACCGAAATTATTGACGAATCAGTATCTCTATTAAATAATTTACTCAGCAAAGAGAAAGATTTAGATAAAATAGGTGCTGAACTACAATCATATTACGACTTATACAGTCCGCATTCTTTTGAAATTCAGAACTATTCAAACAATAATCCTCAATATAAGCTACTTTTAGGGTTCCTTTATCAAACTGGATTCATAATTGAAAAGAATGCTGCATTAGCATTGAAAATTTATATAGAGCTGTCAAGTGAGAACAACTCTTTAGCTCAATTCTTTCTAGGACATAGCTATCGAAATGGTATTGGAACACAAAAAGATGACAAAAAAGCATTCGAGTGGTATTCGAAATCAGCAGAGGGTGAATGTGCGAGGGGGCAATTTGCTCTCGGTTGTTGCTACGATGAAGGTATAGGAACAAAAAAAGACGATAAAAAAGCATTCGAATGGCATTTGAAATCAGCAGAGGGTGGAAATGCCAATGGACAAAATGCTCTTGGTCTTTGTTATCAATATGGCACCGGCGTAGAAAAAGATAAGAAAAAAGCATTCGAGTGGTATTTGAAATCAGCAAAGGGTGAAAATACTAGTGGACAAAATAGTCTTGGTTTCTGTTATCAAAATGGTATAGGGACACAAAAAGATGATGAAAAAGCTTTTAAATGGTATTTGAAATCAGCAAAAAGTGGAAACGCAATAGGACAATTTAACCTTGGTAGATGTTATGAAGATGGAATTGGTGTTTCTAAAAATTTCAGCAAAGCTATCAAATGGTATAAAGCTGCAGCTAAAAATGGTAGTAATAACGCAAAAAAAAGTATAGATGCGATTCCTAAATTTAAATTGTTTTTTTCCTTTCTTTTTCTGTTTCTTTAATATTTTTCAGTTAATTATATTACTTGTATTTAAATCATTTTATATTTTTTTTTATTTACTAGAATACGAATAATTTATTAATTAATTTTATTTCTGTATTATAAAAATTCGAATTTACGGGGGGGGGGGGTTTGATATTTGATAACTTTCCGATTTATTTATTGTACGTAAATGTACACTAGTTATTTGTAAGATTAATAACAATTTTTTTAAACATGAGAAGTAACTATATTCTGTTGAAATTATATATATCAAATGTCGAGATGCAATATTTCAACTTGAACTAGCGGTATTTAGGGGCTGAAATGTGACCGTAAAATTTTAATGGTACCATATAATCAATTAGAATATATATGCATTCATAGAATTTATTTCAGAAAATAATTCTATAAATTGACAGCTACTCAGAATATAGAGAAAATGTTAGCATTTGAACAGGATTTATACTATTATAAAGAGAGAATTAGAGTTAATACGGAAAGTAATGGCAGTTTAATTTTTCTGGATGACCTGCTAAGCCGCATTAAGCCACCGCAGAGACATTTTATGTCACCTACAGGTTCATGCTAAATTTTCTTCTGTCAATACATGCTAAGCATCCTTCCCTAGCACTTCCTAAACGCCATAAAATCCTGTAAAATTGGAAATTTTAGCTAAACATCATTGCAATTCAGCAAAAAATTTTTCAATAATTTATATTTATTCCTGTGAATGAATAACATCTAAAGTTATCAAATGTTTGTATTTTATAAACTGTATAAACTTTACCAAGAAGTAAATATAAAATTTAGTCCGTGGATATGTTCATAAAGGGCCTATTCTATCATATTCGCGGATTAAATTTTGTATTTACTTCTTAATAAAGAAGTTTATACATTTTATAAATACAAGTATTTGAGAATATAGTGCGGGTCACTTAGTCACCACACAAAAAATTAACTTTAAATCATATCAGAGCCCTCAAAATAATTAGAAAATACGTAAATCAATAGTTTATTGACTATTCTATAACATTACGTATTTGTTTGACTGGAAAAGTTCAGATTGTTAAGTTAATAGGTCTTAAGGATTTGGCCAATTGTGGTAACTAAGTGACCTGCACTATATCTTTATAAAAATACTTAAATTTCAAGCATTCACTTTTTAAAGTCTCTTCGAAAAATTTCCATGTAATTAATCTGGCTCTCAATCCTATAACTATTTGGACGTTTCTCAAGTGGAGCATAAAAAAGAGACTTAAGATAATATATCACATGTCACAAAAGGTTTTTGTTGTACTGAGAGTAGATTTTAAAGCGGTAGTTCCCTATATGTCAGATTACATTCAAACTGTATTAATGCAGAGGGGGCATACCAAATTCAATACTTTAGATATAAAGCATTCTGTAGATGAATTTTTATGTATAAAACTTTTTTCTTTTAAAAAACAGCCATTACATATCGTGGGGACTGCATATGTAGATAACTATACACAGACAAACCCCCCTAAATGCACCCCCTTGGACCATAGTAAAGCGTGCATTTAGTGAGTGTGTGCATTTAGGGAGGTTTGCCTGTACCTTTATTTTTTCGATCCAAATTTCGTCATGAAATGATGGATTTTGGATTCCAAGAGGAAGCAAAAATTCTGAGTGTATATGATACTTCTATTTACTGTTTATTCTTTATAATAAAGTTTGTTTTGAGAATTCAAAAACATAGTACGTATTAAAAATAAAAATTTTCGATTTTAATGAATTTCACGATAGAGATGCCATTGAAAGGAGAGCATTTGTGAAGTCGATAGAGCCAATGTAAAAAACGATAATTTGATTATAACTTTAAAGAGTATTCTTCTAAGTGACATGAAGCACACAGAAGAAATAAATAAAAAATTTATCAAAGAGGTACTGTATTTATCATATTTAGAAGAATAAACTAATAACTAAAGACTTATAAATTCACGCTATTATTAAAATGGTACTTAGTTGAAAATTCTTATTAAACGTAATCACAACAAAAATATTACTCGCTTTTATGAATGATTAAAGATAAATTATATGTAGGTGTATCTTCATAATTGAATAATTTTCTCAAATAAGTTTTAACTTAGATTTACATAATGGTTATGATGTGTGCCGATGGTGGAACTATAAAGTTTATTTATATACAAATGATTTCCAAGTTGACTGGTAACAACGAGTTGGGAAACTCGTGCGAGGATTATGATGTATACATAATTCAAACATAATTCATCGTGACTTGGCAAGCCATAGCACATAGTGAATTACCTTTATTAAACAGAAATCTATATTAATTGCAATATTTTTTGGATGCCAGAATCATAACAATATCCTCGCCCAGAAGGAAAAAATTTAAAATTGCAGATTTAGGATACGAAACTTTCGAACGACAATACAAATTCAAGACAAGTTTCGAAGTATTGATTACGTATTCTTAAAAGGTGGAAACATTATATGCAACAAAAACTCAGATATTTTATTTTAGTGGCCTTATTCCAAATTGGTATGCAGGATCTTAAGTGAGAAAGAAAAACTAATTCACGGAACTCCTAAGTTATATCAAACATGTTACCTGAAAATTGACCCGATATTTCTAAGTACAGTCAAACCTGGGTATAACGAAATCCTTGATATAATGATCTTTCGTTTTAAAATTACCTCTATACAGCGTAGTTTCCTAAGGAAACTCGATATATCGAAAAAAATTTCCAGTTCAGGAGGTTCGTTATATCGAGGTTTGACTGTAAATCAACAACTTAATAAACTTGAATGGTCATCATATAATATTTCAGAAGTAGGGGAACCAACTTTACCGCTCGGATTAAAATTATCAGAAAGCAATCCCAGATTTCTTTGTGGAATGGGAAAGTAACAATTTTACAATTAGGTTTCATTAAAATAATTTTTATAATTTTTAGATAATCATGGATTCCTGGCCTTCTTGGCCACAAATTTAAATGGTATGAAAATGGCAGGGCAAGAGATGGAAAAAGGAAAAAAGTTGGAGGTCAATCAGAGACATAACGATAAACCAACACCCTTTCAATACGAGCGGCCAAATTTCAAAAATCTGCAATGTCACGATAAACCAACAAATATTTAAAAAATCTGTCAGCCAATCAAATTTGTTGTGAAGTAACAATAAATCCGGGAATTTAAATTTCGATAAAAAGTAGATGTCGATTGCTGTTATTGGTTATACGTACTGAGTATTATATTAAAAGAAAGATTTGGGAATCATGAATTTCGGATATTGCTTACAAAGTTTCATCAAAACCTTTAGATCGTTTAATTGATATTACTCAATAGTTGTCGTGTGGAGTAATGTTGCTACCTGGCCTGGTAAGTATTACTTACAAAAGCTGAATGTTATGTCATTAATAATAACTTTATAATGGGAATATTTAATATCTTACTTTAATTTAATATCGATTGACGTGCATTTAATGTAGATTTGACATTAATATCTATATCATATTCAGTAGCGATTTTAACTTCATTTGGAACAAACAAACTGACACTAGTCAACCCTAAACATTCGTTATGAATTTTAATTAATATGAAATGTCAATATGATATACACACACCTACAATATATTACCGGAAATTTCAAACATGAATTTGTCACTTTGAAACCCGATACCTCGACATCCGGTGCTCCCATTCGAACAAAGATACCACCATTGGATTCGTCTCGACTAACGAATCTAATAGTGGTATTTTTGTTCGAATGGGAGCACCGGATGTCGAGGTATCGGGTTTCAAAGTGACAAATTCATGTTTGAAATTTCCGGAATATATTGTAGGTGTGTGTATATTTCGAAATAAAAAGTACTTGTATCATTTGGAATTGAAATTGATTTTGTGATAAATTCTGTGTATGTTTGAGTGGTTTGTTGTCGTAAGAAGGCTTTTTTGCAATTTTATTTCCTCTCAAGTTTAATAGAATAATATCCTAAAACATGCGAGAAAATTATTTAAAGAGCTGTAGTATTGGAAATGCAAATTATTCACCATAATATGCATATTTGATAGAATCGGTAAAATCAAAATGTTTTTTAGTTGTTCAGTTTTCTGGAAGAGGATCCAACATTTTTCAATAATATTCCGTTATAGATGTCTGATACCAGATCATTAACATGACTTCGTTCAACAAATGGTTATTCACCTGTGTCAATTTCATCCAAAACCTATAAATATCTGCAGCTTTAGTGTATGACTTTCCATTCAGTGCCTCGGAACTCATATGAGAAAGTTTTTTGATCAGATTATTCTATATCTGCTGGCTTGGTTAGTCCAAAATCAGCAATTTGAGCTCTAATATGCTATGCATTAATATATTTCCAGGATGAAAGTCACGATACACAAATTACTCATTGTGGATTTTATTCGCCCCTTGAGTATCGTTTAGCACTGTATATAGTATCCAATAATAATATCCCATGATTATTTAGACACTATATAAAATTCTTTATACAATATACCCTAAATATAATAACACCTATAGCATATATATTACTACCAAATATAATACCCGGTTTCATACAATTCAATTTATAAACTACAATTTTTGGATAAGATCCTGGATATTATATATAATGCTAAACGGTAATATCGATCAATTGAATGCTCTAATTTTGCTTCTCAATTCAATTCACCATCTTCTGCATAAGTTATTACTATCGAGCATTCATTTGAAGTTGGGTTTTTAGTTATTCCATAATAACTAATATAACTACCATCGTATATGTACTTTAGAGCAGTCTGGATCTAATTTGAAAAAGCAAATTACATCTCCAATAAGTACGTATTTGAATTTAAATTTTTAATATTTTATTGGTCATTCTTGACTATCAATCGATACATGCAATTCTTCTAGGAATTAAATTAATATAAATATACTTTCTTTTTTTGGCCACTTCACTCAGCACTTTTTCTGTTGTTAGATGTTTTGAAATGTAATAAAGTGCCAATTGCAACCACATTGACACCACCAACTACAGACATTCCTCTGTAACGATAATACGAACGTAATTATCGTATCATTATCGTCTTGATACTAGTCAAACTCAGCTAGGCCGACCTGGTCGACCTGGCTGGCCAAAGACGGCCTGGTCGCTTAGCTGTATTTTATTCTTTGGTAATCTTAAAAATAATTGCTAATTATGGATATAATCATCAATTATCGTTATACATGTACATATTACGTACATGTATTAACCGAACAAGATCAAACAACGGTGAATCTTATCATTATTACATGTATCATTAACGTTAAATAATAATAAGCAGTTCTTTTCTTCACATAAAAAATCCGTTATTATTATAGAGTAATTAATAAATTCTTATAAAAATAGTTTACTATTAAATTCAATCCCTTCGTTATAAAGAGATTTGACTGTATATACAAATGTCACGAAATAAAAAAAGAAACTCTAATTTAACGAAAGAAAAAACACGGTTTATAATATATGAACCAAATAATGCTACACGTTCAAGTACAAATCAATGCAATCACAATTAATATATTAAAATCCATGTTCTACATCCACTTCTCACTTTCATCTCCTTCATTATCTTTAAATTATTTTCGTATTCAGAAAGCAACTTTCTATTCATGTATTATCGACAATTAAACATATATAACCAACAAATCATAATGAAAGCTGTATATGGAATTATGTCGATAAAATAATTAATAATGGATATAGATATTGTCAAGTCTTAGTAGAAAAAAATGGCGAAAAAGCTACTTGTGGAAATCGTTTTAAATCTTCCTGCTAACAACTAATATTGGAAACCATTTGAATAAAGCTCATCGAATTTTCGCTGTTAATACTTCTGAATTAATAGAAAATACTACAATTAATTGATCAACAAACCTCGGAAGTCTATATCGATATATTAAACAATATCGACTCATTGTAGCAAGTTTATTAGAAAGATTTGCAACCACTGAATGTCGTCAATACTCCAACATTTATTAATTTATGTAAAATATTAGACAATCGATTTTCTATGCCATGTGTCAGCACGATAAAAAATTGAGTGAATACATATTCCGTATATTGGTGTAACTATTTATTGGCTAACATCTGATTTTGAACTTCGACAAGGACTTTTAACTATCGAAAAATTTCCTTATGGACATTCTGGTGATAGAATCGCGCAATTTCTTCGCCTATTATTTGAAAAATGGATATAACAAATAAAATAATTGCGGGAATTAGTGATAATGCAACGAATATGACAGCTGCACTACAACAATTTAATTATCAACATATTAATTGTTATGCTCATACGCTTCAACTTGCAATAAATGAAGGTCTTAAGGAATGTCATGAAATTATTAATAAGGCTAAAATATTTAATAATACACTTGTTTGTCGGGATAAATATCGGGAAACTCTTCGACATGTACAGCAATTAATAATTAATAATAAATAATATACAATCAAATTCAAAAATTCTCGAGCCAATTCGCGATGCTCCAACAAGATGGAACTCTACTTATGCTGTATTACAACGCCTTATTTCTCTTAAAAATACTATATTCTCTTTAATAGCAGTTCTCAAAAACGATTTAAATTACACGGTTAGAAATCATTTGGAAATTTTATTATTAATAATGAATGGTTAGCATTGCAGGACTTATTAAATTTATTAAAACTTTGTTCAAATTACGGATATTATCAGTGGAAGTCAATACCCAACGTTAAGCATAATGTACCAGTCTTAATCAAACTCAGTCTCATCTTGTTGATTTTAAATCTCATACCAATCAAATAATTAAAGTCAGAGATCGTATTAAACAACAAATAGTAATATGTTGGCAAGATATTTTGTTAACAGGTTCATTTGCTTCGTTTTAAAAATATGAAGTTTATAAACAATACAAAACAAATGGAAATTTTAACAAAAGTACCTCAGACAATACACCAGATACGACGTCTGTAATTAATAACCGAAATAATTTTTTTGATGATATTCACGAGGAGGTTTCTTATGTACAAAACGAAATGCAAATATATGCTACGATGTTACAAATTCCAACACATCCTCTCAACGATCCATTATATCTTACGGAAAATCCACTTATATTGTGGAAATTACATCATAAAGCATTGCCTATTCATGCCAAGCAAGCCCGTAAATATATTGCAGTTCCTGCTTCGTCAGTTCCTTATGAAAGATTATTCTCAGGTGTTGGTAATGTAATTACAAAAAAAGTAACCGATTGTGTGCATGATATCCTTTTTTTGAAACATAATTCAAAGCTTTTTAACGTATATCCCGATTTTGAAAATTAATAGAAAAACTGTAATGTGATAGATTTTAGAAAAACTATAATAGATACTATGGGTGGATTTTTAAAAAACAATATTAGATTGATTTTTTGGTTGGTGTAGTAAAGAAAAAAAGTACCGGATATAGCATATACCGATACGTACATACATGTATATCATAACAAATACATGTAAAGAGATCGTACATGTATTATGTAGTTTTTAATGTGACTGCTTGTATATATGGTGCATAACATCTATACTCATCAAAAATGCAGATCAGTTCGAAATTTTGAAATGACGATCTTCACGTGATATAAGTACATTCGTTAATTTTATTGGCTCATTAAATCCGACACCATATTACAATGTTTATTCTTTATCTAATTTATTTAACTCCTCAAAGATACTTTCCGGAATCCTCCTGTGAGATCGGTATTTTTTTATCGCATATTTCACCAATTTTCCATTAATACCTTTCCTATAAAGATCCATGTAGTGCCAACATTTTCTTGAGAACTTTCTAATAGTCGTTAAGGGTACTGAATCAAGACTTTCAGGAATCATTTTTTGTAATCCCTACCACGAATAATCACAATTTTCATGTGAATGTCGTTTGGCAGCTCCCCAATATCTCTCAATAAAATTTAACTCGCAGTGAAACTTCAGAAAAAAATGCATTTATGTCCTGCATTTTCAATTAACTCCTCAATAGCACCTTTTTGAGCAAGAAAATCATGCTCCAAGGATATTACTCGACGTGCACAACAAGAAGTTCTTGAAATATCTTGACTCTTTTCTTTGCATTTGTTGCATTCTAATACTAATTCTTCAGATGATCATTTTCCACATTCTATCAACACTTGCTTAATTCTCTTAGGCGTATCTCGAAGTTTCTCATTATGATGTGTTATTGGAAATATCATCGATTGTAGCTGGTTATTTTGTTCAAAATAAGTGTCACACATAATTGATTGCTTGTCACCTGGGTTTAAGTTCATTCGACTTGCGATCAAAGCATCTTTGCTAAACATAGCGTGGTTAGAGCTATTATCAAAAGCGAATACAGCCACGCAGTCTGGATATAATGTCTCAAAAATGGGAATTGCTTTATATTCAATTTGTTTGAGAAGATGCTCCGCTGTCCAATAACCTTCTTGATTTATGCCAGATTTTAAGTAACATCGTGCCTCTTCAAGTACATAGAGATTTTTTTCTTTATCAGCTTGCTGCAAGCATAGACATCCATCAATCTCAGTTAAAAATTCACTAACCATAATTGAACTCCCGTTTCCTTTTTTTCGTAGTGGCATCTCACTATCTTTAGTCCATACTCTGCGTTTGCCATCGTTTGAATAAAAAATGCATTTGTCATGAACTACAAGACTCTCTCTTTCTCTCCTTCTCTCCTTTAGGTAAGTCAGGGCGTATTCAGTCTATAAATTTGCCTTCATATTTGGACATGTATTTCTCATGCTCGAACATTTTTTTTAGAAATTCTTTTCAATATCGCAGAATGTCATCTCTCTCATGCCCATTATAATATATCCCACGGCAATATTATTGAAACGAATAGCCAAGAATCTTAAGCCACCTTATTGCAGTCATTAAAGTAATGGTTTTTTCTTTGGTGATTCCAATGCTAGAAAATAATTCGTTCTCAACAAATTTTTTAAATACTGCTGGTGTGGTATCAAAATTTTGTTCTCGAATCCAAGTATGACATCTTTCTGCAACATCTTCATCATTGATTACTCTAATTATTTTTTGGTATTTTCCATGTCGAGATGCTGGAAGTTTATTATTAAATAACCAGTATTTTGTAAAATTCTGAATTTTTCATGCTTTTTACACACCATCATCAATAAAAATTTTTTGGGTGACCTCTAAACTGATACCAATTTTTTCACAGCCATTATTAACATTTAACAAGGTAAGATATTCAAAGATGGCTCTTTTATTATTATATTCGAAGACGGTTAATTGAGCATGTTTTTCTAAATGCTCTTTTAACTCTTTATTTTTTCAGGTATTTGATAAGTGTACAGATTAATAATCTCGCTTTCTGAATCACTTGAAGCATCTTCTAATACGTCAGGCTTAAGTAATTATAAATCGGTAACTTGGATATTGCTAATCTTAAAAAAACTCGTAATTTTTTTGGTGCCAGCTGCTGCTTTAGTTAATGAGCCATTTGGATCATATTTATCATAATAGGTTGACTTTGATGTCTTGCCTATCATATATGGTCCTCGTTTCATTCTTTCTAATTGGCTATCATTTCTTCATACTAAGTCAAGTTCTTTTAATCTTCGATGGAGCTTAATTTCAGCTTCCATATCCTCCAGATCATCCCATCCACTATTATTACAACGATTCTGGATAGTGAGTTTTACTAAGAATTACTATAAGCATATGATGTTGGGAGAGAGGTAATTAAACTTAAATAAAGAGAATGAATTATAAATATTAGCAAAGATTTTTAAAACCTGTGCCAATATCTACAGATATTGTGTTTTTAAAGATCTAAATTACAAAAGTAATTTGAAAAAGAGGTAAAAATATAAAGAAAGAACAAAATAAATCAAAAGATTTATAACGATTAATAAGTGAAGCCACTATTAATCAAAGAAAAACTAAACTAAAGTGTAAA
>CAJVPL010000926.1:0-18327 GCA_910591945.1 Ambispora gerdemannii | reverse complement strand
ACTTGTTTATTAATAAATAGCTTTTATCCAATCAAATTTATTACATATGACTTTTATAAGTACTCCGGAGTAGCTGGCGCAGTATTGGAGCAACAATGAAACCGGAGTGGTTTCAATTTAATTGACCCCTTGTTCCACTATAATATGAATCCAGTTCACTCCACTCCACGCCACTCACGCTATTAACAACCCTACGTACTCATGTATCGATCGTCAAAAAAATGATGTTTCTATTGCCCTATGAAAAAATAATCAGGCAAAAATCCTGTTTTTTTGGTTCCGGAAAACCACAGGTTTATTTATAAAATTTCCTGATTAAAATCGAATTAAAATCTGATTAAAGACGAGACGTCGGGGTATTCGGTCCACTATGTAGATCAAATTTATGTATGCGTACATGTAGTCTCATGAAAAATGATTAGACCAAATTTTCGTGTAACATATAAGATGGTCATTATATACAAAAATTTAATAATTTTCCAGTTTTTTAAAAAAGCTCTCTATTACATTAAAATATAGTATTTGCTAAATATCTGAGCGAAATTTCTAAACAAGCTAATATGTAAATTATTGAAGAAATACAATTTGAAATATGGTAATTTTATATAAAAAGACTATGAAAAATTGACATATTTCAAATTGTATCTCCTCAATAATTTACATATTGACTTGTTTAGAAATTTCGCTCAGATATTTAGCAAATACTATATTTTAATGTAATAGAGAGCTTTTGTTTAAAAAACTAAAAAAAAGGATTTACTAATTCCCCCCAAGTTCTGAATGATTGAAGATGATTTTAGCGTTAGGATTAAGGGTTAAGATTATGACTGGAGGAAAGATTATATGTAAAATTGTCTCCCCGACATTTTTTATTAGTGCTTCAAGCCAGGATTAAGCATTCGTTTTCTGTATTTTTCACGTTATTCGTCTTTTTAATTTTCTTGTATCGGATTTGTTGATGCATCTTTACTGGTTGATTTAGAAGACCCGGTGTGCAATCAACCAATCAGCGATGGAAATTACTTGTGTTCAATCAGAACTTGGGGAGGAAATTAGTAAACGCTGATAAAGTTATTTATTTCATATCGATATAGATTATTCATATATATATTACACAAAAATTTGGTCTAATCGTTTTTTACATATGAGACTACACATAAATTTGATATACATAGTGGACCAAATACCCTAACTGGACGTGATTTCTCGTGATCTATGATTCAAAAGATACACCAATCGATTCGTCTAGCCTTGGCGAATCGAATGATGTGATTTCATCCGGATCGAGCCTGTGGAACACGAGATATCGCGTCCCAAAGTTACTGTATCGATTTTGCTCAAAATTAAAATGAAGGGATTATTTCCAAACACATTATCATGAAATTTATCTATTTTTGGTGAATTCAATGGTAGTAATTTTTACAAAAATAGCCTGATAATTCATAAGATATCATGATTTAAAGTTGCTAATTTTTGAAAAAAAACACATTTTAATTTGAAACACTTAATTTGAAGCATGATATCTCATAACCCACCAGCCACTATCTCATTAAATTTCATTAAATATATGGCTTTATTTTCATCCAATTTTGTTTTGTGAGTCATGAAATACTGATCCATTATAAAAAACGAGTAAAATAAGAAAATTTATCTAGCAACTTTGGGGCATGCTATCTCATAATTCACGAGTCAAATAAGATCACCATCGATGTGCCAAGTTTTGGCGAATCCGATGGTGCATTTTTTTGTCCGGATTGGATCAGTGAATCGTGAGATATCATGCCCCAAAGTTACCAGATAAATTTTTATTTTCCCAGTTTTTTCGGTTTTTAATCAGATTTTAATTCGATTTAATCCGAAAAGTGTATAACTAAACCTGTGGTTTTTCGGAACTAAAAAAACCGGTTTTTTTGCCTGGTTATTTTTTTACAGGGTTGTCACCGACGAATCTATAAAGCTAATAAACGAATGCAATAATATTACAGAATATAAAATATTTGAACCAATGTTAAATATCTTGTAAAAGGAGGTTTTATATCAATTTATAAAGACGGTCATTGAACAACTGGGATCATGAAGAGGAGTATTTCAAATTGTGTTGAAATTATTATACAAATTACATCCGAGTTTACAAACGAGGTAAAATGAACACCTTTTAAAGTGTAAGCATATGGCTTTTTTGTTTTTCAATATATTAGTATTTTCAAAATTAGATTAAGGTTGTTCTAAAGTGCGGCTATCTTAATTATTATGGAATAACTAAAAAATGAATATTCGATATATATCGATATGAATTCCAAATACGAAACATTGACGCGGATTAAAAAATTTATTAATATTATTGTAGTGTTGGTTAAATTAACAATGAGTAATTTGTGTATCATGGCTTTCACACCGGAAATATATTACGTATTATTGCGTAATTATGCAGATACAGAAAAAATATTTACGGAGTACTTCCTTATATGAGTCCAGAGGTGCTGATGGAAAACCATACACTAAATCTGCAGACGTTTATAGCTTTTGAATGATTGTGTACGAGGTTGCTATAGGTTAAGGACCATTTGCTGAGCGAAGTCGACCTAAAATCCCGAACAATGTTCCCGGATGGCGTAAATTTATTATTGAAATATGTTGGGATCTTATTCCAGAAAATAAATCTACTACGTGGGAACTTTAATTGGGAACTGAGTACTTTGCATATTTAATACTACAGCACTTTAGAATATCTTGAACACGTAAAGAAATTATTGAGTGTTTTAAACTAGAAAGTAAGCAATTATATGAACTTGATGAGAAGATAATTTGCAAAAAATTTTCTTACGAATCTGAGCAAAAAACAAAAAATCCACTTAAATACAGTTCGCACTAGTCGACTCTTTATCACAAAATCAATATAAATTCTGCATGACACTAGTATTTTTTTCTAAATATGATCCTATTGACAGTTTATACTAATTAAAAATACATCTGATTTTAGGGTTTACAAGTGTCAGTTTGTATTTTCCGTTTTTCAGAAAATATAGTATCAGCAAATCAACATGTTGGCTAACATGTATGACTACTAAATTTGGTATATATATCAATGCCGAATCAACAAACGTCAGTTTGTATGTTTCATGAAGGTAAACTCACTATTCGAATCAATCTATTTAATTCATTACTAATTTTTCCTTTGAGCATTCAAACATATTTAGATAAAATTAAGAGATTTCAATTCATGATCGTGGTAAATGCACTCAAAACGATTTTCACTATCAACTTTGTTAAATTGAATGGTCTAGCGAAAATAATGATATCGACAGTCTAATGAAAGAATGCACGAAACTCAGAAAACATTTCAAATGGATCTCTTTTGAGGAATTTACAAATGTTGAATATCTTGGAACAATAATGCATTATGGGAAATCTGACAGAGATTGTAATGGAAATAATGCGGAGTGGACTGCTGTGAAAATGGAATATGTTGGTAAGATACAAAGTGGAAGTTTTCACTTATAGTTATTTTTTACCTATCTTGAGGTTTGGCTAATCTTTGTTATGGAAAATTCACAATAGGTTCGAAATTCTTATGCCATTTGATCAAAATCATACAGTAGGATTTACCCTGAGGGTATAGTTGTAGTAGAGTGTCAGTTTACTAAAAAAAAAAAAAAAAAAAACGTGCAGTATCATTACGATGATCAAATTTTTAAAAAAACTTTTAATAATTATTACCAAAATTGGACTCTAGCGCTAGTGTGACAAAAATTTATTAGCGTTAGTCAAAAATACACTATCAATATCGATATCGAAAGTTTATTCCTGCAATACGTATCACTTCATCGAATCAAGCATTTCACGTGACTTGTGACAATACGGGATGATCATAAAAATTGTCTATTTTTCAGAGAATGGTTAAAGCGTAGTCCATCACGTAATATATCTTAAAAATATTAAAAGGTAATTTCAACGTTGGGGTTAGGGTTGTGGTTGGAAGGAGATAAGGTTATATTTAAAATTGCCTTCACGACATTTTTAATTAGTGCTCTAAAAAAGATTTCATTTTTCAAATTTGTTTTGCCGGGTTGATTAAAAATTTACGCATCCTCATTGGTTTGTTTTTCGGAGAGATTATCGGATGAACTACGCTTTAACCGATCCCTATTTCATAAATGGCATAGCACATACATGTACTACATGTACGTAAATCGATAAATAAAATTTTATGCTGAAACTCTTCGCTTAGTGGTCGGTGATTACGTAGATGCCATATTAGTTTTGTCATCTGGTTTATTACATGAGATCTGAATTTTAATTGGTTTCGGGCCTGTTCATAGGTCCGATTTTGCTTATCGTGACTAATCAGGAACTTCATTTATCAAACTAATTCAGCCCAGTTCGTAAATTGGAACCGATGCATCTGGACAATAATTCTAAGATTACACATTTTGTGTTTTGTGACATGACTATAGCGGGCAATTTTTATAGGAGCCTATATTTCGGGCCCATAATTGTATATGATAGTGACTTACGGAATTAATATAATATGTGATTATTGCGAGCAAAAATTACTAGTAGAAATTTGAAACAATGACTACAGCGCGATTGTGACAAATGATATTAATCCACACTATTGAAATTTTAATTATGAAGGACTACTGTAAAGAGAGTGGACTGGGTTATGTTCAATCTTTGTGAATAGAGACATTATCAGAAAAATTGAGCGAGTGACTTTGTAAAAGTTATTGCAAACATCAAAAAAATAAAGTTACTAGTTGATTTTTGAAAATATCACCTATACTCAGATGATTTGATTGTCTGATTTAGAGTTGATACACCAAGCTGTTATATTCGAAATTGACAGATTTCAACCTTTAATTTATTTTTGCAATATGATCTCATCTTCAGCGATAGCCATGATACATACATATGTGCAATTGAAAAATGAATGGTTAATATTTACTCAATAAAACATAGATATCATCTTAAAATATTGTTTGATTCAATGACATTGGGCTGATCCTTGTACTATTATGACAGTCTATATTTTTTCTTTGTCTAAAATTGATAATTCAAAACTTATATGTTTCCACAGTTTCTGCTTTGAAATTTCCACAACCATTAAAGTTGTGTTTAATGCAATGCATGGAAAAACTTTTTATCGTTATAAATCTATGAATACCATTAATTCTTGTTTGAAAT
Source organism: Ambispora gerdemannii (assembly GCA_910591945.1). Classification (NCBI taxonomy): domain Eukaryota; kingdom Fungi; phylum Glomeromycota; class Glomeromycetes; order Archaeosporales; family Ambisporaceae; genus Ambispora; species Ambispora gerdemannii. The sequence continues at coordinate 13,143 of CAJVPL010000926.1, read as the reverse complement.
ACATAAATTTATATTTTGAGTACAGTATATATTAATGTAGTGCCATATTTAGTCACAATACCCGAATCTACCTTAGATTGTGACCCGAGGGTTTACACAGCTCTTATACTCAAAAGGCAAGATGATCTTCCCGGTCGTAAACGTCAGTTCAGACGTAAATAAACCCTTAAGCTCTAAAGGTGGTATTGCACCTGCATAATGTCTAGTTCAAACGGTAACATGAGTATTTAGTCTAGAAGATATGGTGATACAGAGTAAATACCCAAAAAAGAAAATATTTTTCGTCTCTTTCGGGAAATTTCTCGGGACAAAATAAAAGTGGTAATATTAGGTCAAGACCCTTATCATTCGCCTGGAACAGCTGACGGAATTGCTTTTATGCACCTACAATGGAGAGTATTCATTCCAAATATTACGTCAATATTACACTGGAGGACGTCCAGTCTAAATGTGACACCATCTTATCCTGGAGTGACATCAAATCGCAATATTACGCTACTCTGACCGGAAGTTAAGTGAATTCTTAAGTTCTAAAGGTAAAAACGAGCTTTGCCAGTATTGCACCCCCGCATAACGTCCAATTCAGACGGTAAAAAGGAATAATTTGCCACTAGAAATATAGAGACTGTACATTGTCCTCTGGACACAAAAATACAAAATCAAAACAAATGGTTCTATGTTAATCGATTGACGACCAATCAAAATATTACGTGATCCTACGCGACAATATGTGCTACCCATCGTATAAGTTATTTTGTTTAAATATCTAGTCAACAAGCAACATTAACGTTAAAATATTGATTTTAAACTTTATTTCTTAAATCTCTTAGACTAATATATTTTTATATTAAGGAATAAAGATTATACTAAAAAAAAACTTCTTTTATGTTTACATTAACTGAGTCGGTACATGTATCTATAAATACCGCAATAAAAAACGTGTTATTTAATTATATGATTAACGTTATGTATATACGTAGTCACTCTCAAATGTCATGGGTTGACTGAGTTTATTATATCACGAGATTAATAACACGAGTCAATGTAATATTGAACATAACAAGAATAAACATTCCAAATAATGTTGACATGTGAGTATATAACGATAACGAAGTACATGTATTGATCATAGCAGAATTATCAAAAGTAGCTAATAACGATAACGATAAATACTGCCCCGTTAAACTCACAGTGTTACTCTTGGTGTATTTCAGGTCATAACGAAGAAAAAGCTGCTTACTTATTTTTATCTTGTTTAACAATGAGTGCATTAATGATGGTATTAACTGAGACAATTATATATAATGCGTTATATGTTTAACCTTATATCTTAAATAATTGCATATTGCTCGTAGATCTATCTTGATTCGATTCAATTCCACCTTTATGTCGTAATTTATAGTTTTTTTTAGTAAATTTAGTAAGCTTTGAAATCGTGAGAACATCGCCAAACTAAAGACGCCCAGGCATCATCTAAGTAAATGATGTCATTATAGTTTTACTAACTTTGGATACATATCGATTGATTCTTCTTTACGCAATAGAAATCGTGAGAACATCAGATAACACTTTGATTATTTATCCCCTCCAATACTTATAAATACCCCCCCCCCCCAATGAACCGATAATATTTACTAAATCTTTCAAATCAATCTTATATAACAGAATAGCATACACAAACATGAATCCCTCAACTACTCTTGACTTTATGAAATCTTGGTAAATAAATTTCTAGAATAAAAAGAGTTCCATAATGTCGACTCGTATTTAATATCGCCTTTTATATTTTTGTATATCGTCTTTATAGCGCTGAAAGCCGTGCCGCTTGCATCGTAAATACTTTCGTGTTTTTCGATTGTATTATTTATTTTTTTTCGTGCTTAGTTAATTATTTTATTCTTCGAATAGAATTGCGCTGAGCACGAGAACGCCGAAGGGTGCGCTAATCAATGTCGTACGAATGCTGGTACGGATTTCATAATTTATATTGTTATAAATTTTTCTCTTACCAACTTCATTTAAACATAGTGCTTGCCGAGTGTACCCAACATCTTATCGCATTGAACGCCCCACAAGCGACCGAGGTTGCGCAATTGGCAATCGACTCTGCTAAAAAGTGCGACGAAAAATGGTATGTCAAATTTCTCTAACTCAACGTGTTTTTATTGAAAGCGATTTATGTTGAACTCTTTCAAAATTTGACTTCTCTCGAATTTAAACATAGTTCTCAGGTAAGGATAATCATACATATTTTGTTGTCTTATATTCTCACGAACTTTAAATGTACGGTTCTTTATTTTAGCATCAAAATTCTCATTGTCAAGCATGCTCCAAGGCTGCCAAAAATCTTGCCGAAGTTTTAGCTCAGTATCAACATCAGGCCAAATAATCACTCCGAAATTATATAATACTTATGATTTGAAATGCACAAGTCATATGATGATTTTTCTAACAAATACATGTAGTATCTATTAATAATGCTTATGTTCGAATAAATTAAAATTAACGTGTGAACAGAAATTGTATTTTTTATGTCAAAATATTTCGATTTTGGGCGTTTGAAACTTCCAAAGTAGGAATTGAAATTGATTCTAAACCGAGAATAGAATCAACTCTACCTTTTTGTTACATGTATTAGATTTCTTAATGGCACAGTCTATATTCGAAAAAATAAGCACATAAAATTTTTCTGATTTCTCTTAAATTATTAATAATTGAAATATTTGTATTTTCGTTTTGATTTGTGTTCATCAAATTAATTTAAACGATTCTCATCTTGTTGGTTGCAGTGTTGGCAAATGACAGTCTTAAAAATTTTTATGAAAATAACAATAAATAACATTTCCTTTTAAAATGACAATTGTCATTTAAAAAAATGACATTATATTTAAAAATGATAAGTCATAAAATTTGTTTTTATAAATGACATAAATTATATTGTATTATATTTAATAGTTTCACTGTTTTGATTGATTAATAAAATCATGTGGTTTTATGACAAATATCATTTATCTTCAAAAATAAAATCTTTTTTATGTCACAAATTACTTGTTATATGATACATTGTCATTTATTTTTAAATAATAAATTATTAATTAGATATGCTTATAAGTTTATAAACTTATTTTATTTATTTAATATAATTTTATTAAAATTAAAAGATCAAAAATAAAAATTATATAGAATTTCTTAATAAATTTAGTCTGATCTCTAAAATAAAAAATTTTATTGTTATAATATACTAATTATAATATTTTATATATATTTATATTTAGAAATATTATCTATAAAAAATATTATAATTTATCAAAATATATTATATAAGTATCTTTTATATATTATATTATAAAATAATTGAATTTAATTCTAAAAATTATTATTTTTTAAAAATTATAAATTTTAAATAATATAGTAAAATCTTTTTATATTTATATTTATATTTCTTTATATTCATCTTATTTTACTTTTTAATCTTAATTTAGTCAAATTTTTTAGTAAAGAAAATTATTTTATTTGCAAAAATGAAAAGAACTCATATAATAGTTTAAATTTTAAATTTTAATTTGAACTTTGATCAAATTCAAACAAAAATTTATTAATTTATAAATTAATAATTAATTAATAATTATTCTAAAAATAATAATTTTAATAAATTTTTTGTAAAATAATAAGTTTTTCAATAAATAAATTAATAAATAACTTTAATTCGCTCAAAACACAAAAATAAACTCTTTCAGCGCCACTTTAGAGCGTGCAGTTTCCCTATGTAACGGAAACGATCCCCGGAAATTTATTGGAATCGCGAATATCAACAATTTCAATAGCCAACTTAAAATCGAGTTGCAAATCTCATTCTTTACATTTTTCTGACCATGAGTGATTTTAAAAATTTTGTAACACGTACTTGTGAGAGCAATTTGTATAAATAGGTTTTTTTTACCAAAATACTTATATAAAAGATAAAACTAGGGTTGCTAATCTGTCTGTTCAGTCCGATTCAGTCTAAAGACCAAGCTGTAGTCTCAGACCAATGAGGATCCAAAATATATCATAAAATGACATAATATTTTTATTAATATTTTCTTACCTCTCGAATGCCTGTTTCCCATACTCATATCGCGTCGCTCGTCATGGCTTATTCCGATGTGTACTACGTTATTAAATCGAATGTACAACAGTTCCTAACGAAGACCAGTTCTAAGACGAATCGAAGGACCGGACTAACGCTAACATCCAGATAAAACTGTTATCGTTATATTAAATTCTGAATAAATCCTTGTAAATAAATAAATTATATTAATATGCAAAATTAATACAAATATATAAAACTAATAAGAGTTAACTTCAAATGCTGTATATGATAATACTTTGATTTTCAAATAAAAGACCAAAATTTCGAGTTAATACAGAACCACAAATAATAACTAATGATAGCAATAAAAGAGAACAAAAGCGAGATGAATCATGAACTAAAAATAGAAAAGTTTTTTAATATGCGAAACCAGTTGGAACCGCGATTTAATATATGAAAAACAGCTGCGGTTCCGTACTATTAACATCCCTGACCAAAATGTACACTTAATATTAGATATTTATTTTTTATGGATATTTTGTTTAATTTGCATTCTAACTTATCTATGTTCAATAGTCTTAGCTAAAAAATATTTGTTTATAAAAATTTAGCAGAAAGAATAAACAAATGAGTTTATTTTCGAAGATTCCCGAAGTGAAATATTGATACTCAAACGTGTTATGTGAGTGTTGGCAAATGTCAATGTCATTTGTTATTTTTTAAATGATTTTTGTTACTTGAAGTCTATAATAAAATAGATGTCATTTCAGTGTTATTTGCCATCTGTATATGGACCGCACAAGTAGAAACCGACACCCCTACAATATATTACCGGAAATTTTAAAAATGAATTTATCCCGATATCTCGACATTCAGTGATTCCATTCGGACAAAGATATTACCATTAGATTCGCATAGTAGAGACAAAGCTAATGGTAATATCTTTGTTCGAATGGAATCACTGAATGTCGAGATATCGGGATAAATTCATTTTTGAAATTTCTGGTAATATATTGTAGGGGTGTCGGTTTCTACTTGTGCGGCTCATACATGATTCTTCAGCCAATAAATGCTCATCGATTCAAGAGAATGAAAATTAAAAAGCCATTGATAAGTACCATTTATTAGAATTCTTTATATTTATACTATTGTATACATAAATTCAGTTGCCAAATTAATAAGCATAAAAAAGGTTTAGCGCCCAAATAATATATCTTTTTTATCGTAACGGTAAATACCATACTTCTCGCAGAAAACATGACGTGTTGAGCTAAATTATTTTATTTTAATGATATAAATTTTATATATATACTAATACATCTACAGAGGGTGACTAGAAGTCACCGAAAATTATAATCTTCGGACTATAATTTTTTGCAACTAGTAATTAAAATTAATGATTTTTAGTGCATTGGATTTGTCTTATAGAGACGAACGTTTTGATAATTATTTTATACAAAACAAACTAATATTGGCTGAGTTATTTTATTTTAAGTCATTATAGTGACTGGTCATAAGAACACTATATTGATTTGTAGAAAATTTGGTTTTAGGATAGTCATTTTTAAAGTCTGTACACCTAATTAAATCTTCGGAACTTGTATTTCAAAGAATCATGGGAATTTATAAATCATATAAACGTTGGTTCCAATTAAAAGATGCAAATAAAATATGTCTTAAAAACATCAAAAAAGATCAACTATCAAATGAAGAACCATCCACTATCAGTCAAACAGTCTAAACTTCGTTTGCCTTCAAACAAAATTGATAAAGAAAATTTGTTAGAAGGGTTAAAAGAAATAAGAGCAAACTGAAAAAACCCCCACTTCAAGAAATACAATTACCGATATTGGACCAATATTGCTTCGGATCTTTTTAATCATTTATTATGTAAACAATTAAAATATTTTTGATTTTATATAATTTCGCTGTCGTTTTTTAACGTTTCCACATACGTATAATTTTGACTTACATGTACCACAAATTTCACATAGCCACAATGTACGTATAGCTTTGAAATTTTCATTCATGGCTATGCGATTAAAATAGAGATGATGGTTTATCGTTGTAAACCAGTTCAGTTTTCAGATTCAAATTATGAAAGAAACTTTTATATTTTTAAATTGAAAACCATTATTATGCGATATTACTTTCAAAACTAAGTTTGAACATGGATTAATTTTTAATCGATCAATATCGATATCGATACGTATGTATTAACGTTAACAAGTGATTAATGTCATTTATTATTATAAGGTAATTAAGAAAAATTCAATTTGATCACTAACATTTTTTAACAGTTATAAGTAATGCGATCAATTTATATAATAATTTCTAGAGGATATGAGAAGGAACATTTTGTGGCTTAAAATTTTTCTTGTGCTGACCACCACCATAATGACTTTTGATGAGCATTGTTATATGTAATAACCTCCTGCATTGAATTCGCTATGTTCATCAGCCGATATTCCCGTTTTGGTTGCCTGTCTCAGAAAAATTACCGCAAGGTTCCCAAGAACAATAAATATGGTTATTTTGGCGCCTATATAGTGACAAAAGTGTAGAATTTGTTAAGTATCAAATTTTTTTAAAACTATATTAACGTCAAGCAATTTAAAAACAATAAGTCATGTTTTTACCTTCCTATCCATAATGATTCTGCATAACATAATAATATTGCTATTACAAACCATTAGGTTATCTTGCATTTTTTGTTTAATAAATGTAATCAGGTTTAATTAAAAGATGCGAGACTTTGGTCGTTCGAAGCCTATTTATAAATATAATATAATAAATTTTTCCTTTAGCTTGCATCTTTATATACAAAAAATAAATAAAATAAATCGTCAAATTTAATTATAGTGCTCGCCAAAAATAATTTAATCACTCGATGCAATATTGTAAGAAGAGCCTAATACCCTAGTCACGGTAAAAAAAAGTGTGATTGAAATATTCGATTAATATTAAACATCAAATATTAGAGCTTGAGGAGAGACTATATATAAAATTGCCTTCCCGACATTTTTTGATAATACTTCAAGCTATATTCTATTAGTTGTGCAAAATTATCACTTGAAAGTACTTTTTTGTCGTGGTTAAAAGCCGGGTTGGGTAGAGATCGGTCGAGGTCGGGTATGATCACCATCACGTGACAGTCACTTTTTTTGCCGTGGCTAGGGTACTACTTTGAGAACCAGTGATTTCGCGTCAGGAATATTCTAAATTACCATAATCATACGAAAAACGAATTCATTTTTTTTTTGCTGGACTTTCAATCACGAAACTATTTTAAAATATATCAACATTCTAGCTCCGGGTCACTCATGTGGAGCATCATCGTCATGAAGTGGTTTTGTTTATTTAATTATGGCTCCGGATAAAGCTCTGTTCGGGTAGGGTCGGATCAGGTTTGAGGTCAATCCGAACCGATAATTACGGATCGGGTTTGATCCGAAAATCGTAAAATAGTTTTTAGTTAATAACTTTTATTTTTACTAAGATACTTGTATTTGGTGTCTCAGTAGAGTTGTTCGGAATGTAATTGTGTATATACCCACAAATTTTCGTTTAATTCCAATTAATATTGAACGAGAAATAACGATTTTTAGGCTGACCCGAAATGTGCGTTCCGGGTCAGATCAAGGATTGGACCCGACCCGGTTGGAGCACTAGCTCCGGAGCGGGGTGAAATTTAGGAATTACATAGTAACCTGGAGTATGTTGCTCCATTAACAACCTATAGCTATATAAAAATACATATTTCCTATAACACAACCATCTAAAATTCCCCCAGTGTCTTATAGGTAATTTAGAGATGAAATATATTAATTGTATTCTTAAAAATTGTTAATATAATAATAACCATATATTAATATAATAAAGAAATTTATGCTTATAGCGGTTGAGCGCGAGCTAGCTAAAAACACATTCATAATGAAATAATTCAGAAAACTTCTAAAACGAAACAGAAATTGCATATATGTGTGAGAGCAAAAAAAAAAGAATTATTATTGAAAAGAAAATATCTTCATGCAAAATGTAGAGACAGATTCTTATATAACAGTCACAAAAATTTTTGCTTAGCGTTTGAACCTTAAAATTTTAAAAGCTTGAAAGCTTTTTCGTATTAAAATAAAATTATTATTGATTGTCCTAAGACTTAATTTCGGAAAAAAATATCTCTAAACTTCGTCACCCTGTTTCAACTTTTTTTGTCTTGATAACGATAATATTAGTATCAATATGCAATAATTTATTGCCATTACCAATTAAAAGAAGATAAATTTAAGATAGATTCTAACGCTAATAACAGGCGTTAACCAATGTATCATACCGGAAATATTCAAGGAAGGATCAAAACTAAGCGATCTTGAGATACAAACTGAATGGATGTTCTAGGAAGATTTTTCTAACGCTAACTATCGCTATGAAAATTTTTTGTAACACTACCGTACCGCTACCTACTCACATTACCTGTAATTCAAGTCTTTGCACTACTTTTCGTGAGAGCTTCACTTAAAAGGCTGTTAAAAAAACAACATTCCATGTAGAAACATGATTTTAAATCAAAATACAGTGCATACTTTTACCATACCTTTATAAAACTGTTCCGATTAAACTCTTGTAAAATAGATTACGATATGCGGTAGGTAAAATTATGCAAATTAATCAAATTTATACACGTACGTAATAACCAAAAATTTTAGCTAAATTTAATATATATATGGGCAAAATTTCCATTGCAATTTTTTCATCCAGTTTTACTTTTTTGCGAAATGAATACAATATATTAGAAAATTTAGATAAAATAAACATTTATACGTATCGGTATATACATAAAGCACAAATAATAACCCTGATGTGCCGAAGAGAAAGAAAAAAACAAAATGTTGATAATGAAATGATTCAAAACACAATGTTCATAACGATAACAATGAAATTAAAAGACATCGGTACATTGTCAAAAACCTTAGCATTAGCGTTAGGTAGCAACATAAAGTATGTATGCAATATTTTTTATGGATGTATGCGTTTATGTATTTGTTTGCTTAATTGGCATTATGACTTAGCTAAATACGACAAATAAAACCATTTGTTTATATTATAGAAACTTAGCAATAAAACGTATCAACAATAAGGTATTTGCTGTTATTTATTAAATTTTGCACGAACAGAGCAAAGTAAATGGGACAGGTAAAAAGACTTTACAAAAAAAAATAAAGTAGTAATGGAAAGTAAATATCATCTTTGTATTAACCTGCCAAAAACACTGAATATGAGGGATATTTGCCAAGGAAGGTAGTAAAAATACTATATGATCGGAATTCAACAAAAAACTTACTTGACCAGATGTTTATGTCAAAAAAGGAATTGAATATGAAGGCAAAAAGTATCGGTATCTGCTAAGCCTTTTGGTTTATTTAAAATCAAATCTAACGCTAATACAAAACTGATCATTACTGTAAATACGTAATGAATCATCCTCAAGTACGTAAATCATTGACAAACAAAAATAACGAAATTCATATTTTTTGTCTATTACCGTTCCTAATGATTATCCTTTTAGTGTTAGTAATTCTCAGATAAAAATAGAAATTTAATGTTAAATGTTCTTTTAAAGAATATCCGTATATGTACTGGTACTGTATATCTGTGCCAGGTTCGTGGCGCAGCCATAAATTACCTAAAAGTTGATATAGAGTTAGGGGTAGGGTTAGAGTGGAGATCAAGATTGTATGTAAAATTGCCTCATCGACATTTTTTATTTTTTTGCGTCGGATTGTCTTGCCGGCTGATCAAAAATTCGCACATCCTTATTGGTCTGTGCCACCAGTAAATCGCATTCTTATTGGACTGCGGCACGAACATGTTATCTACCAAACTAAAAGACCATTACAATTAGTCTTGAACATGTACAGTATAAGAATTTCATATGAAAATGATCTACTACGTAAATAAATAAATAACGATAATACATGTGTATCGGTATAGTTTAATAGCGATAGCAAAAAAATGAATTGTGCATATCGGTATAAAGAAAAGAATGGCAGATCTTAACGTTAAACAATTCTCATAGAGCTAACCTGAATAATTCTGCACGATTATAATTTAGGATCTGCATCATCGTTATATCGATACGTGAAGGAAACAGAGTTACTATTGAAAAGTATCGTAGAGTCAAATCCTTATATAAACCATCACATGAATTTTTTTAAAATAATATTATCTCAAGGCTTAACGTTAAATTTTAAAAAATGCTTTCCAAAAACTTTCTCAGCCTGTTTCAACTTTTTTTCATCTTGATACTATTAGTATGCTATAATTTTGTTGTTACTTCATTACCAATTAAAAGAAGGTAAATCAAGTCGAAAGCCAATAATAAAGTTTTTCAATAAATAAATTAATAAATAACTTTGATTCGCTCAAAACACAAAAATAAACTCTTTTAGCGCCACTTTAGAGCGTGCAGTTTTCCCTATTGGTCATAATATGGCTAAAAGAAGGTAAATTTATATATAATAGAATTTGAGATTTATATAAAAAATTAAAAACTATAAAACTAAATATTTTTATATACAAAAATTTATTAGATACTTTAATATTAATAAAATTTTTTAAAATATTTCATTTCTTGAAATTTTGAATATATTATATATAGTAAATACTAAAATATTTTAATTATAAATTACTAATAAATATCAAAAACAAAAATAAGTTGCTAAGAAATTATATTTTTGAAAAAAATTTTATAAAATTATATTAATACAAAACTTTAATTATATATATTTGAAAACATTTAAAAATAGTTAATATATTAAATGAATAGATGATTTGTGTTATATTATAATATATTATACTACTAATAATATATATAAATTCAATTGATTAATAATTTAAAAAATTATATATATAATAACTAATATAATTATGAATATATAATTTATTAATAAATATAATAAAACTTATAACTTTTATTTTATATAAAAGTTTTAAATCTTATTAATAAATATTTTTAATATTTATATTAAAATAAAAATTATAATTTATATTTAAACTTTTATTTTTCTGGATTTTTTTAATTTATATTCTTTTATAATAAATTACAAAAATTTAAACAAAAGTATAGTAAAATATAGTAAAATTAAAATTATCTCTTTATAAAAAAATTTTTATTTTTATTAATAAATATTTTTTGTTTTATATCAAAATAAAACTAAGAGAATCTATATTTTAATATATATTTTTTTAGATTTATAATCTGAAATATTTCTGAAATTAAATTTAATAAATTTATAAAAAATATATATTAATATACAGATTTTTAGTTTTATTTATATAAAAACAAAAATATTTATTAATTAAAATTTATTATAAATAGATAATTTTTATTTTACAAAAAATATATATTAAAATATAGATTTTTAGTTTTATTTTATATAAAACAAAAATTATTTATTTATTAAAATTTTATATAAAGAAATAATTTTTATTTTACAAAAAATATACATTAAAATACAGATGCTTTGTTTATTTTATATAAAAATTATTTATTAATTAAACTTTCATTATAAAAAGATAATTTTTATTTTACTATATTTTATTATATTTTTTTTTGAATTTTCAGTATTTTATTCTAGGAATATATAATTTTACAAAGTTACTTTAATTGTAAAATTATTATAAATATTTTTTATAGTTAATTTTACATTTAATTATATAAAATTTTTATTATAACTTTATAATTATAATAACTTTGTCAAATTAAATCGAATAAATTAAATATTTTAATATAAAAATAAAAAATATTTATATGAAATATTTTAATTTTATTATATTTTCAATCAAATTTTTTATAATTATTTTTAAAAAATTAAAATTAGATAATATAAAAATATAATTATAAAGATTTTTTATTATTTTTATATATAAATAGAAAAGCAAAATAGAGTAATTAGTACTCCAATCTGATTAAATCTAATTTGTGACCTGATTCAAATTGCACATTTCAAATCAAGTTATAATCAAATCGAATTTGAAATATTTTGAATCAATCTAAAAATTATTTTTTCTCATTTAATATTAATTAAATGAAATTTCTAAATATATACACAATTATATTTTAAATAACTTGATTTAAATATAATATAAAATATAATTATCTTAGTAAAAATAAAAATTATTGATGAAAAATATTTTAGATTAAATCTAATTCAAATTTATCTAAAATAAATTAATTAATTCAATTCATCTCAATCTGTTCTAATCTAAAAAAAGTTTTAAATATAATATTATAATATTTGCATATTTCTCAATTGCTTTTATATAATTTGATTCAATTATACATATTTTAATCACAAAATAATAAAATAATGAACAATAATAAATAAGTATCACTAAATTAAATTACAAAATTATATCTAAATTATTTTAAATGAAGATAATTTAAATTGTGAAATTATATTCAAAAATAAGTATCACACTATTTTTAAAGTGATATTTATTCACAAAAATTTACAATAAATAAGATCCAATTTCTAAAACTTACTTTATAATATACATTTATATATTATTATAATAATAACATAAAATTCACAAATTCAAAAATAATCAAAAAACATGAAAATTCCAAAAATAATAACAAAATTCTCTAGTATTATTTCACTTTTTATTTTTTATTTTTTATTTTTCACTTAATTTTTTAGAAATTTCACTTTATTTTTCACTTTTATATATATTATTCCACTTTTTATTATTTTACTTTTTATTTTTCACTTTTATTATTTTACTTTTTCAATTTTTTACTTTTTATTTTTTACTTTTACATATATTATTTCACTTTTATTATTTTATTTTTCATTTTTTTACTTTTATTATTTCACTTTTTCGATTTTTCACTTTTTATTTTTCACTTTTATATGTATAATTTCACTTTTAATTATTTCACTTTTTACTTTTTCACTTTTTACTTTTTACTTTTTCAAAATTTCACTTTTTACTTTTCACTTTTATATAAGTTATTTTACTTTTATAATTAGTTATTTCACTTTTATATATTTTTATAATTATTTATT
>CAJVPL010000925.1:0-18329 GCA_910591945.1 Ambispora gerdemannii | reverse complement strand
TTACAACTCCAAAATTTTATAAGCTGCAACTAGTTGCAACTAGGTGATGCTTTATTTGTCACCACGTTGCAACAGTTACTGCGTCATCTTTAGTTTATATCTCCTTCTAACAACTATGATACATGTTGCTTTTATATAATTCCAAGATATAATTTCTAGGCTATACGAATTCATGTATACTATATCATTTAAATTCTATTAGTTCAATATTCGTTCACTTGTTCATTTAGTTATTCGTTCGTTCACTCGTTTGCTTGTTCGCTCACTTGTTCGCTCACTTCATGTGATATGATCTTTATCCAATAATATATAAGATATTTATAATCCAATAATAAAATATTATGATGAAAGGTCATTATACAACACTAGTTAATAAACTGCTTCTTGTTTATTATTTAATGAAAATTGTACATTAATTAATTTATAATTATTAATCTTGTTATAACACTTACTTTATATACTACTGGACATTTAACCAGATTACTATAGAATATCAGTACTGTATTGCTATAGAACCATCACTATACTAAGTAAATACAAAGGAAAATATTTATTAGTAGTAGTGTTACCTATTCTAAATTAATAGAATAAAAAAAGCTGCACAGTACCACAATCCTAAAATAACTGAATTAAATTATAAACTTACTGAAATAGATGTTAGTTGAATATCTACATCATGAGATTACCTATTTGAGCCCAGAACTCATGACAACATTTGTGATAAAACCTATTGAATGTTATATTAAATAAAGGAATTATTATTATAATTTATAAATTTATCTTTGAGATTGTATTGCTGATAATACATTGCTCATAAATTTATCTTCAATTTGTATTGCTAATAAAGATGACGTGGTAACTGTTGCAACGTGGTGACAAATAAAGCATCACCTAGTTGCAACTAGTTGCGGCTTATAAAATTTTGGAGTTGCAACGTGTTGCAACGGGTGACAAATAAGCGTCACGTACTTGTTGCGCCATCTTTAATTGCTAATAATATATTATTCATTTTCGATCTCATATTGCTGATAATACAAATATTATAATCTTTATAACTTTGACTCTGAGATTTTGAGAACTCTTTTTTTTAACAATCCAAACTATTACATTTAAAGAACACAACTATTATCAACCTTTAAGTAATTTTGTCACTAATATTTTTAGTATTTATTCATATTTAGTCTAATAATTATAAAGTATTATTAATATTTTGAATTATTATTAAGACATTGGAAGTTTCCCTTTGAATATTTCTTAAATACCTTTGAATATTTCAAAAATCAATCAAAAAATAATAATATAAATGGGAAAGCAAAATAAAATGATTATAAAGAAGTGTAACTATAGAAAGATATGATTATAAACAAATGTGACTATAAAGATATTTGATTATAATAATTATAAACTATAATTCTAAGCAAATTTGTAACCAGAAATAAGAGCTACAATTTGGTATAAAATTAATAATTATATTCAAAATTTATAATTGTATTTAATATTTATAAAAATGAAAATACTTTAGTTATCTTTTAATTCTCAATAAATAGTATAATTTGTAATTAAAGTTGTAGCTTATGATTAGAACTACAAATTGATATATGATAGTATATGTCGATCTCTGATCGAACTCGAACCAGGTTCGAACTCGTATAACGGTTCAGTTCGAGTCCGGTTCGAACTTCGAACCTTTCTTGAACTCGAGCCAAAGTCCGGTTCGAGTTCGGTTCGAATTTTGAACCAGAATCGAACCCAGGCAAAAGTCCGGTTCGATCTGGTTCATAGGAACACTAGCGCTAACCCTGGATCAATCAACCCTCTGAGAAGTAATCTATAATCTAATTTATCGAAATTTGTGATATTTCCAATCTCAACAACGAATATGGGAATAAAAAGAAGCTCCAGATCTGTTATGCGATCAAATGATGATATGTGTTTCTAGACGTGAATGCTATATCCGATATTGAAATCAAATCATCCCTGTGAGCAAGTGACAACACCGTTCTGGCGAGTTTGCACGTTCCAATTATCAAGTTGCTTTCCGATTCCCAGAACAATAGTTTTCTTACCAATAGGTGATTGTGACATGGAAAGTTAACTTATTATTTTGTCGAGTTCAAAAGATTGACTGGTTATCCGTTGATTTCTATAGAACTTGCCTTGAACTGTTCGTTGATTAACTCGAATTCTTTGAACTTTCCCAGCACGATCTAGCAAACCACAAGATTAATTAACCAATTAATTAATCAGAATTTCGGTTACGGTTAAAGTAAGAACCAAAGTTAAGCTTATTTGCCAAAACGAATGTTTTTAGAGCAAAAATTTCGCAAGGAACATTTTTTGTTAGTACACAAGACAGTTTCAAAAATAAGCGTTTGTTTTGAATTCAATAACATAGCCACAGTGCTGAGTTTGCAGGATAAATAATTTTATTGGTGTAACCAATGATTGGATGCTGGTGCCACTGGTCACGAGAGATTTTTGCATATAGCTGAAATCGCGAAAATTTTCCCACAAGCATAGCGATAGAATATGCGTAATAACAATAACGAAAAGTTCACACACGCCAATGCGCGCAGGAAAATATTCCGCACTATTCTGAAAAAATTGGAAACGAGAAGCGTGGTATAATTTCATACACATCCAAATGAACATTACTTGAATTATTGCTTTTTTCTATGTAAAAAAAAACCAAAACACATAATTGACTGTTTATCCACATTAAAAACGGAATAATGAACCAACATGAAAATTTATTCAATCTAACAATTCGTAGTAATGCACCCGAAAACGACGGAGAGACGTATTGCCACTGTGGAGGAGATCACTTCAGGAGAGAATGTCCAAATCACGAAGAAGACGATGACAACGACGACGATTATTATGTTTGTCCTTTATGTGGAAAAGGTCATCTCATGAAAAAATGCCCTTCATATCTCGGATCGCAAACCAAAAATCTCGGGAAAAAACATCGCCAGAGAGAGACAAATTCGAGTCGAGAAAAAATTGCTCTCTAACATATACATGATGTTGGTTGGGAAACGATTGGAAGAGTAAATAATCTTGGAAAAGAGAAGGAGACCTTGCAGACTCCAAAGAGGTATATTAAACACGAAAATCAGCAATCAAATGGTATGGGAAGAGATAAAAAGAAGAGCTGCTAAATAATTATGTGTTTGTTAACTACTAATTAACAATATCGATAGCAACATTTACGTTATAAAGTAGCAATTACACGAAATTTTAACAAGGCAATAAATTGCCGATCATGAAAATTATAAATATCGAGCAATTGTGTCTTTAAACTTTGGGTCTCGGGAAGGGAAAAGTTTCTCTTGAATCAATATTATGTTCTTGTCAACAACACGTTCTATTTCTTCTTTTTCTGCG
Source organism: Ambispora gerdemannii (assembly GCA_910591945.1). NCBI lineage: Eukaryota > Fungi > Glomeromycota > Glomeromycetes > Archaeosporales > Ambisporaceae > Ambispora > Ambispora gerdemannii. The sequence goes on along the minus strand of CAJVPL010000925.1, from coordinate 14,942 downwards.
ACCGCTTGTAGAATAAAGTTTCGAACTTTGTATTTTTCACGAAACTCGAGCATTGTAAATAAAAATTTCTTTTTTTACTGTATTGTAATTATTAAACTGATATTATTTCTTTGTCTGCAAGCTCTTACAAAAAGCATCGTCAATGTCGTGTAAAAACAAACGAAATTACGCAACTGACGTGTCAACAAACGATAAAAATCGTGTTGAAAAAGCTGCGGCAGCAGAAAATTCGTCTGTTAACAATCAAATACTTTCCAAGACACTGAAATCAAATGTTATTGAGGACTATTGGCATGATATCGACTCTTATATTCAAGAGCCTGGTATTAGAACATAAAATTTGCTTCAAGTATGTCAAAAATACAGTGTAAAATAATGTAATTTTATGTTGCTTGCAGGCTTCTTTCACTTTGGGGGCCCGGATTCTCTGTCCACAATAAGGGACCCAAATTTCATACGAAAGTTGATTTCCGGTGCTATTAGTAAAAAGCGAACGGAAGGAGACTTATTACCCAGCATCTTTACCAAAAGATGCTGTGAGCTATACGAGAGATTGGATAAGGTTTTCTTTTTATCTCGATCTATCAAATGAAATATCAAAAGAATTACTTTAATGTGAATAATTTATCATATAGGAAGGAAGAATAATGTTTATGGAAGTGTTAGCTCGTGAATTTGGTGAGAAGAATTAGAACATTATACTTCTACAAATGCAATATGATAGATATAACTTTTCATATTTATATTATTACATATAGGGGTACCAAAAGATGACTCAATCAAAGCTGCACAAAACTACATTCAAGCTGTTGGAGAAGACAAGGTATGAATTTTCAAACCGTCATACTGTAAATAACGCGTATATTTTCGCTTTACAAGAAATATGTATGCGATTTGGGTTTCAACTCTCGAATGTAAAAAAGCGCTTGTATGAATAGACAGCCAATGCAGTGTTTCGTGCCGAACAACTACTTCGCCACGTTTTAGTACCTTATCATAGTATTTTCTTTGAACGAGTGAATTATTTGCCAGATGGGATAAAGTTTCTGTTAGACTTGCGCACGGAATTGCTGGTATGTAAATTTTTTTGTGATGCAGAATTTTTTTTGAGTTTCAATAATTATTGTTGATTGCGATTTACTACGGTAGACTGCTATTAATGAGCGAGAACATGATGATACGTATTTGTTGTCACTAAATGATTCGTTAAAGGAAAAACTTAGAGGTTGGCTGCTTGGATTTTCAGAACTTGAGCGAATCACGTGGAAATCACCAGCAATAATTTTGGAAAAGGTACTTTTTTTGAGCATAATTATTATTGTATTATTTTCATAATTTATGTCCATCGTTTGGGATCAGTTGAAAGAACATGAACGCGTCCATGCTATACAAGGATGGCAGGATCTGAAAAGGCAGGTTTTTTTTTGAAATCTTTGTTCTTTGATAATAAATTTTTCTTATATATGTATATATTTATATTTTTGCTAAATCTTATTAAGACGAGTAGGACCTGGTATGAATTGATTATTTATCAAAGTGATGATATATTAGATATGAAAATAATACTGTATTAAAATAAAATAGGCAGACGTTTATTTGGATACTTTTATCGGAGTATGCCACACGAACCTCTTGTTTTTGTACAAGTAGCGTTAACTAATGAACTATCTGGAAATGTTCAGGTATATATATTATACATTATTTCTATAAATATTAATTTTAATAATATAATATATTTTGAAAATTTGATAGACTATATTAAACGACCCGTCACCCATGACGCCTGATCATCCTCAATTTGCAATCTTTTATTCGATAACCAGTCAGCCTGGTCTTTCGGGCATTGACTTAGGAAGTTTCCTGCTGAAGCGAGTAATAATTGAATTACAAAAAGAATTTCCCAGCATTCATACTTTTTCTACACTTAGTCCAATTCCTGGATTCCGTCATTGGTTAGAAACAACTCTCGAACTTGAAGGCACTAATATCTTTTTGAGCGGCGAAGAGGATCGAATAAAGACACTTGCGAGTCATGTATCAAGTGATTCTGCAATTGATGACGTCAAAATACTAAAAGATATTCTAAGGTTAAATGAGTGGGCACATAATGAAACGATTAGTGAGATTTTGAAACCTATTCTATTGAGATTATGTACCAGGTTTGTTAGTTTGCATGCTAATATATATGTGTCAAATCTGATTTGTGAATTCTTTCTTCAATAGGTACATCTTGACCGAGAAACGTCAGAATCTAGCACGTGATCCTGTTGGTACGTAAATCTTGGAAAGGAAAATCTTAGTTCTATAAATCATATATTAATTACACATTTTCGTGTTATTTTCACTTTAAAACAGCCAACTTTCATATACGAAACGGCGCATGTGTACATCGAACAAACTGGCTAAGCGATACTTCAGGTAATCGATAAAACTGTAAGAATCCAATTCATTCACGCAAATTTAATCTCACATATTCGCATATTTTATCATCATGATCACCCATAAATAAATTTTAGACAAAGGATTCGAGCAGTCATTTGGAATCATGATCAATTATAATTACGTGACTTCTCGAATCGAAGGCAACAACCAAAAATATCTTCGTGATGGAACAATCACCTTGTCTTCTAATGAAGATTTATTTTTGATTGAGGAAGCTGCGAGATCGCCTGCTAAGATTGAGCTGTTTATAGAGTCATAGATAGATGGTTAGATTGTTTTGAAGTTTCTGATTCCTTGTTATTTATTGGTTTGCTCCTAAGGGTGTAAATTGTACGAAAATTAAAAATTGGACTTTATTTCTGAGCTGTGTAAAATCACACATCATGCCGATTCTTAAAACAGGATATGCATCTACTCGGGATCGAACCGAGGACCTTGTGCGTGTAAAGCACACGTGATAACCGCTACACCATAGATGCTCTCTCTCATAGAGAATCTTTCTTAAAAGGTATATACATGTGTGTCTCATGAGCATGGATGTGATTAGGGCTGTGACCAAACTAAAATTTTTTGTCGAAAATACCATTTAGACATAAATTATATAGCCGAAACCTTTATCAAACAGCGACCCTAGATGTGCTGATAGACGAAGGGAGGTGCATAACATGATCTTTAATTATAAAAAAATACGTAAAATCAATCACGAGTAACATAAATGTAATAAGAACCAAAAAAAACATCAGCCGGAAAATTTTTGGGAATAATAATTCGTGTAACACACTCTTAGAAGGTGAGTTCAAAGTAAGAGTTGATGCACCTTTTGTTGTGATCATCATCATCTTCACACATATAAATAAATAAAATAATATATATACATATATAAACCGCCAACTCTTATTTAACACTCTGATTCTTGCCATTCTCTTAACAAAAGAAGCAATTTACGTTCAAGAAATTATACAAAAGTTTCTCGTTACGAGAGTTTAAGTGGATTCTACTACCACCCAAAACAGGAGCAAGAGTGAAATAATAATTAATTATTATTATTATTATTATTATTACTAGAGATTAAAATCGCTAGAAGCAAGCTGAAAAAATAGGCTGTGTGTTTGAGTGATATTATTACAAGTAAGCAAAAGCGAGCAACAACAAAAACAAAGGACAACGACCGGGACGATAAAGACGACGACGACGATCTCTAGATACTCATAGAGATAGAGGAATTTGAGATATAAAAGAGACTCTTGCATTTTATTAATTGTTTTTTATCGTGGCCATTCATTGGGTCTTTTAAGAGAAAATTTTATTTTTGATTTCGGAGTGTTCTCGCTGCTGGACATTAATTAATTGGATTAACTAAATAGTAATATCATAAAATATATGATGGATGGGTCTCCGCGTATTAGACGACACACCGAGCATATTCAACCACCACAATTTGTAACTGCTGCTTCCTCGGGCCATAGTAATAATAATAGTAGTAGTAGTAGTAGTAGTAGTAATAGTAGCAATAGTAGTAATAATGATAATAACAATACAAATACAAATGATAGACAACCTGCTCCTGGTGCTGCTACAAGTGCTGAAAATATGGACTATGTTGGGATTACAATTACCGAAGATTTCGCACAAAAAGAATTGCCACCTTTTCCCGTAATATCTTCCCAACGAAATCAACAACAAGCACAACAACAACAACATTTACCGCAATCACAACAACCACCTCAGCGTCATTCACAATTAACCCAAACTCAGAATACAGTTCAGCGTCATGATCCTCCGATAATCTATCTTAGGCGGCGATCAGAGAATTATGTGCAACATCCTCTCCAATCTAAAAACTACTCTGTATCTCCATCTTCTACAGCATCATTACAGCATATATTACCTCAACATCGACCACCTGGATCATCATCTCAACATATATCTCTGCTACATCAATTACCGATTTCACAACAGCAACAACAATTATTACCTCCACTACACAGTACTAATAATAATAATAATAACAATACTAACAATAATAGTAGTAGTAGTAGTAATAATACTTCTTCATCTTCACAAAATTTACTATTACCACAATACTCTTCTCATTTACATCTTCCCTCACAAACTCATCATCCGCCATTAATAAATCCAAGTGCGAAACAACAACAACAACAGCAGCAGCAACAACAGCATCATCATCATTATCAACGTCCCGCTCACCTTAATCACAATGCTCAGTCACTATCGAATAATCATCAACAGCAGCATCATCAAAATCATCACCAGCCAGATAATCATCATCAAATGGCTATTTCATCATCAAAATCATATAACAGTAACAATAATAATAATAATAATAGTTATTCATCGTCTCAGACGATACTCCCTCTACCAGGAACAACATCATCATCATCAACAACTACTACTTCATTATCTCAATCTCCAATCAAAAACTCGAATATAACACACAATTTTCATTTTCGAAAAGATTATGACTCAAAATACGATTTTCGCGGATCCGTTTTTCGACATGTCAGATCAAAATCCGATATAAATCAGTATTCACACAACTCCCGCACAACATCCTCAACGACGACGCCGCTGCCGACGATATCCGATCAAAAGAAAAATAATAGTCACATCAGTGTATGTCAATTTTTTAAATCATTATTTTCAAATTTAATACAAGCATTTTGAGCATTATCTCATTACATAGATTTACCTGAAAAATAATGTGTGTGAACACCACAGTAATTGCTTCCTACTACTACTATTACTATGAAACATTAAAAAATTTGATTACTACAGCCACTAAAAGCACTGACTGTGAAACTCTCAACAACTTATCATCGTGTTAATCCCAATTTTCGGTATGAAAATGCCCAGAATCCGCGTCGGGTTTTGACTAAACCGTCAAAAGGTGTGAAAAACGATGGGTATGATAATGAGGACTCGGATTATATACTCTATGTGAATGATATACTGGGTAATGAGGAAGGTCAAAAGTGAGTGTGTAATTTTTTTGAGCAATCAATTATTTTTATTTTACTTCTAATTAATCTTAATCTTCTCATGAATTGATTGATTGATTGATTACTCATAGATACCTAATACTGGATATACTTGGCCAAGGAACTTTTGGTCAAGTGGTGAAATGTCTCAACTTCAAAACAAAAGAAGTAGTCGCCGTAAAAGTAGTAAAGAACAAACCTGCATATTTTAATCAAAGTATGATGGAGGTAGCAATACTGGAGTTGGTAAGAAGAATGTTAAAGTTTATTATTTGTCAATATTCGAAAAATACTTTTACTATTGTATTATCATCAAGGTGTTTTTGGTATGAATGATTCAATCATCAACCTCATCAATTTTTCTAGCTGAATCAACAATGGGATGCGCAAGATGAACATCATATATTGCGCCTACGTGATACTTTTATACATAAGAAACATTTATGCTTGGTGTTTGAACTACTGTCGGTGAATCTATATGAGCTGATTAAGCAGAATCAGTTTCGTGGACTGAGCACGAATCTTGTAAGAGTATTCACCGCGCAGTTATTGGATTCTTTGACGGTTTTGAATGAAGCACGGATAATCCATTGCGATTTAAAACCGGAAAATGTGTTACTAAAAAAGTGAGAATGCTTTTTCAATGATATTATTGTTTCATTTGTGCCGCGTAAATTAAATCATTAAGTTAATTCTACAATCATTATTATTATTAAGTCTCGAATCACCGACTATTAAAGTTATTGACTTTGGCTCTGCGTGCCACGAGCGCCAGACTGTATACACATACATTCAATCTCGATTTTATCGAAGTCCTGAAGTTTTATTGGGTTTACCGTAAGTGTAATCGGAAAGTGAGCAAATGTAAAATTACTTCGAGATTGACTTTCCTATCTTTACTTCTTCCCGTATATAGATATTCATCATCAATTGATATGTGGTCATTGGGTTGTATTGCTGTGGAATTATTTCTCGGGTTGCCTCTGTTTCCGGGCAGTTCAGAATACAATCAAGTATCTCGTATAGTGGAGATGCTTGGTGTTCCACCTCCATACATGATAGAAGTAGGGAAGACCGCGCATGAATACTTTGAACGTTACACAAATGAGCACGGTCAAAAAAAGTATCGTCTAAAGTCGATGGAGCAATACATGCGAGAACACAATTGTGTCGAACAACCCTCAAAAAAATATTTTTCCGCGACAACACTGCCAGAAATTATTCAGAGTTATCCTATTACAAGGAAAGGTCTCACTCAAAAAGACATCGATAAAGGTAAAGAATCATTGTGGCGATTTTTCTTCGGGTTAAATTTTAACAGTCAATTTGTTTTTTGTCAAATTTTTAGAAATGCAAAATCGATTGGCATTTATTGATTTCGTTCAAGGATTATTGAATTTGAACCCGATTGAACGTTGGTCCCCTCAACAGGCCAAATTACATCCTTTTATTACAGGAGAAAAGTTCATAGGGAAATTTACTCCACCAATGTTACTTAAATCTACAAAAACTAATCCTGCTCCAGGACAAGCTGGCTGTTCGTTACCTGCTCATCAAAGTTCTTCCGTGCATTTATCCCCGATATCTTCGCAGTCAGTTCACAAGACTCCGAATACTTCACCCAAAGCTCCACACAGAAAACCAGTTCCCGATAATTTACAAAGTGGTAGCGGTAATAGCATGCTATCACCTCATAATGTTAGCCACGTAACATCGCAACGTCATCCCGCTCAAAATGCCACAAAGACAGCTACGTTAACATCATCATCCTCCTCATCATCATTAAACCCAAAATCTATCGGTTCAATAAATCGACCTCGAGCAAGCACAATTGGAAATGTTCAAGTGCCACCTCAAATCCAACGTGCCGCGGCTCTAGTATCCCCTGGGAGAGCACCACGGGAAAAAGATCCTAGAAGATTACCTCAGCATTATCCACACTTGAATTTCTTAAATGAACAGGACGTGTCTTCGGAACATGGTCCTTTCTCGGTGATTGTAGATAGCGATGATAGGCATGACGTTGAAAACAATAATAATGGAGTTTTTGGGATACGTATTAATGAAGAATGGTCGGAGATGAATGGTACTCGACTTGGGGATGAGCGATATCGTAGTAACAGTGACGAACAACAACATCGAGAAGAGCATTATCATCAAGTCAGGACATCATCGTCTACTGATGCTTCGATAAAACGAGGGGGAGAAGGTCAAAATATAACAATCAACAATAACGAGAAGAGACTTCGTGGAGATGGCGGAATGCAGATGCCCGGATCTTTACCGAACGGTGGAATTGATGATAGTATTATTGTTAGCGGTGCAAATGTTTTGCCGCTTCATTTATCTCCTGCACCTTTGAGGAATTTTAGAAATTCCCCAAATATTTACACGCCACCAAATTCAGCCCCATATCAAACTCATGCACAAGGACAACTTCATCTATTGCCGCTTCCAAGCAATATGAATTATCAGCAAAATTTTGCACCACCACCACCTCCTGTCCTGCCACGGCATCACGATAATAACAATGATTTTTCCTCGTCACCTACAACATACATAACATCATCACCTACTAAATATACTACATCATCATCTTCGACGTCGTCTTCGTCGTCGAAGTATCCAATACAACCACAATCTCAATTTACAATATCACCAACAACATCATCAATAGCAACAAATTCCACTGTTCCAACTGAAAATATTAATAACAATAATAATGTTAATGCTAAACATTCGGAGCGTGAGAAGCATCATCGCCATCATCATCGATATAGCACAAATGGTGTTGGTAATGTTTAGTTAGTGAGTTATTATTATTGATTCGAACTTTAATTAATTAGTGCAACAACATAATACGAAGAAATGCCGCACACGGGCAGTAGGCCAAAGTTTAATCGATGCGATGTTACTAGGTATAAAATTAAAATTAAAATTATTATTATTATTATTATTATTATTATTATTATTATTATTATTATTATTATTATTATTATTATTATTATTATTATTGTTATTGTTATTGTTATTATTTTTATTATTACCACTTTAGTTTGACCATTGAGTGATTTCTTCAAATCAAAAGAAAGGAAGAAAAACAGAATTAGTCTATTTTTTGGATATTTATTATTCCCTTTGGCTTCAGAATACATATTCTAATTCTAATTTTAGGTGTAGAGAAAAAAAAGGTCAATAATAATAATATCAACAATTCTGTGCATCAGTCATCATCACCATCATGTTCTTCGTCTTTTATTATTATTATTATTTTGGGCATGAAATCTAAACATTAAAAATTTGATTTCTCAAAAGAGAGAATATTATTTATTATTACGTATTATTCTTGTATGCTAAATGAATCTTCATGTTAGTATTTCATTTAGCAAACCGATAGTATTTCAAAGTAAAATGATTTATTAGAGATAAATTCAATTCAATAGACACCATGTAAATTAGTATTTTGTTGTGCATGTGAAACATTCCTATTTTGGATCCTAAAAAACTGAAGGTGAAATAAAGAATCGTTATTATCATCCAATTACTGATTCGTTCATCATTGATATCAATAGAAAATAGAAAAAAGGGAGTATACATAAACACACACCCTAAATTTTAAAATTAATTATATCTTGGTCAGTCGGCCTCACCAACAGCTGTATTATATACAAACAGAAATCTAACTGAATTCATTCTTCATAGTCTACACATAATCTAAATCAATCCATAAAGAAATGAGCGGCCCCAGCGAAGCTCCAAAGAAAGTAACTCTTAAAAGTTGTGACGAACATGAATTTAAAGTTGATATACCAGTCGCAAGTCGTTCCATCTTGCTCAAAAACATGATTGAAGGTTTGTTATCCGTTTTTTTTGTGGAGATATGGCAAAATGGCGTTTTTTGAAAGATAATTGATTTGCTATAAATTTGCTTTTATACGGGTCGTTTTCAATAATATAAAAGATGTTGGAGAGACCGACCAATCCATCCCTCTGCCTAACGTTAACGAGAAGGTCTTAAAAAAGGTAATGCGTCTTATTCTTTTATTTAATGCTACTATAAATACTACGTCATAAGTTTTCCTCATCCTGTATTTTCTCCACAGGTGTTGGAATGGTGCGAGCATCATGTTAAAGATGCTCAACCAACCAACGATGACGATGATTCTCGTCGACGAAATACGGATATCGAGGACTGGGATCAGAAATTCCTTAATGTCGAGCAAGATATGTTATTTGAAATAATTTTGGTAATATATAGCCATCCAATAATCCAAATAATCCAGACAAAAAAATACTAAAAACTTTTCTAATTGATTTATAGGCCGCCAACTATTTGGATATTAAACCATTGCTGTGAGTACCTTATTCAACACCATCATCATCATCAATTACATACAATTTTCCATAATCTATTTTCTTCCTACTATAGACTCACACAATACATATTATGATTTTATTTAAATCATACAAAATAATTAGCGATATCGGATGCAAAACTGTAGCTAATATGATCAAAGGGAAATCACCCGAAGAAATTCGTGCCACATTTAACATCGTCAACGATTTCACCCCCGAGGAAGAAGAGCAAATCCGTAAAGAAAATGAGTGGGCTGAAGATCGATAAACTCTCACAAACATAAATTCGCACATACACAACACACAACAATATATTGGTTAATTGACTTTCCAGCACTCTTCCACATATAGTAATAACAGTAATCAAATATAAAAGTTCCCTTAACAATAATAATAATAACATAATGATCGCTTAGGAAATTGTAATTGTGGACTAAATACATGCAATAATAATACACTACCGAACTAGCTTCTTTTTTATGATTATTGCTAAACAGTGTAATAACATAAAGAAATAGATTTAATTATTTAACTTGCGAAGTGTCTGTCACTATAACGGGAGGTACTTGTATACATATATCGATATCGAATTTTATACCAAATGGCTATTGACATTATTATGTTTATCAAACTATAACCTAAATAGGGCTTTTTAAATTATGAAAACGTGACATCCAAATCACATGACTAAAATTTTAATGGTACTCGAAGAATCATCGTCCTTTAAATACTGGCAATCTTTTTTCACTGAATGCTTTCAATGCTACAAACAGGTTAACATTGCTATTATTATTGTTATATATTCGAGATTATAAATAATGAAGTTATTCAAACCTTCAATACGATCTCCAGTCGTAATAGTTTGATCATAACATGTTTTTTCGAAATCGAGCCCTGTTTCTCTGATTATAATAAAAGTTAACATCTAAAGCTAATCTAATATATCATGGAATTCTAAGTGATTTTTTTGCATCTTCATTAACTTACAAGTCTACTTGGCTTCCTCGATCAATCGCAAGTTTGGCTAATCGAATTGCAATTGGTCCTTTTTTCAAAAAGAATAAATAAATATATGATTGACTCTGCGTAAAGGCACATAATTGTTTCGATTAAAATACCACTTGGTAATATTTCTCTGGCCAATTCGAGAGATTTTGGGAAAGATGATCCTTTTTTAACAGCATAGTTCACGATCCCTTTAAAAGATAATACAATACTATTAAAAAAGGTAATTTCTTTGGCGTACGCGTAAAATATATACTAAGCTCACCCAAATCTAAAGCTTGTTGTTCATTCAAACTTCGCCCAGTAAAAATTAACTCTTTTGCCTTCCCAAGACCAACCACGCGCATTAATCGTTGAGTACCACCTGCCCTAATTTTTGTGCGTCAATTCAGAGCACAACATCGTACCAAATAAAAAAGTCTTTTTCCAATTACCCTGGTATTATTGCAAGTTTAGTCTCAGGAAGCCCAATTTTCGCGTGTTCACCTAGATCAAAAATACAATGTGAAGAAAAAAATAATTCGGATAACAAGGGGAGACTGAAAACAAAAATACCAGCAACGCGCATATCACAGCATAATGCCAGTTCTAGACCTCCACCAAGAGCCGCGCCATCAATAACTGCAATTGTTGGCATAGGAAGCGTCTATATAGAATTTGATTATTTCGATAAAAATTTGCATGATTGATTTTTTTAGTCTCAAGATTATAATTACTTCGAGTCCTCGATACGCGTGTCGCAAGTTATTAAGAAATTTAGATATCTCTTCCGAAGACATTGTAGCACGTTCCTTTAATAACAAATATAATTCAATATACAAAATTTGATTCGAGTTTACAAATAAAGTATTTTGACAAATTAATTCCTAGTTCACCTTTAGATCTGCCCCAGAACAAAATACTTTATCTACCAGACTACGAATCAATACAACTCTCGTTTTACTAATTATATAGAAAATGAAGATAACGCAGAAATGTTTTCAGCGAAATGATCACATGTTAGTCGAGTCAATTTCAATTGCATCAACCCTACGTGTGATGTCTTAATCCTTCAATAGCCTCCTGAAATTCATTTAAAAAATCACGCGAAATTGCATTTCTCGTTTGTGGACGATTAAAATTTATCATTGCAATGCCTAAGTTGCAATATAAATAATATAAATAATAAAAATAATTAAAATATTGATTTGAAGTTGAATAGCTTTTGTGTTAAAGAATTCTTTATTTTTGTAAACTTATTTCTACATTAAGGATACTTGGTCAAATGAAAATCTCTAGCCTGTTTACAAATCATTTTCTATTAATAACCTGCATCTTCTCCATCCAACTCTTCAACAAAACACTCCTTTTGCGCCTTTGCAGCTGTTGTCTGTAAAGCACGCACAAATAATTTACTAACATGATGATGATAAGGTTTTCTTAAAAAAGTTCTTGTTGCAATCATTAGTATAGCGATAGTAAAATTACTCTTGATAGTATCCTAGACGTAATTATAATCTGTGCTCGGTTCGCGTTCACATGATTTTTTTCACATGATATGATCGACAGCGTCCCTGAAAATTTTCCTATTATTACTATATCATTAGATGTTATCCCATATCACCATTTAATTTATTCTTTATTAATGCCTGTTGCAAATTATGAAATTGTTTTTTTTTGAATCTCTTTAAACACACAAGCATATTAAAGTGATTTATTTTCATTTTATATTGTTATAATTTGATATTTCTTATATTTAATTTTATATATTTCTATATTTTATTATATTAGTATTTAAAAATAATCTTATTGAACAATCTTATTTATAATTAGTATTTGAAATTCAGTTCAAATTTCAGTTTAGTTTTTATAATTCATTTATAAATATAATCTGTATTTTAATTTAACAAAAAAAATAAGTTTTAGAAGTATTTTTTAGTTAATTACTTTGATAATTCTTTTATATTTAATAATTTCTTATCTTAATTGAGAAATTTTTATTATTTGATTTATAATCTTTTATTTCTATTGCAAAGTTATATAGTCAAACCCCTTTATAGTCACATCTTTTTATAATTACACTTTTTTATAATTATACTTCTTTATAGTCATTCTATTTTGCTTTCCCATTTATATATAAATATAGTAAAAAAATTTCTCTATAGTCACATTCTCTCTATAGTTATCAAATTTTTCTTTTCCAAGAGTGATAACTATAAAAATATTTGACTATATTTCTTATAATATTTATAATTGATCTTTAATTTATATTGTAAAATCAATATTATATAATTAGATTAATAAAAAAAATTATATTTTATTTATTTATAAATCACTTTAAAAGAATATAATTATTTTTGAATATTTTTGATCTTATTTTAGCTAATTAACAAATAAATATACATTACTTATCTTTAGATATTTGTATTTTCTTTTTCACTTAACTTAGTATTACATATTATTTATATATTCTTTTATAACAAAACTAAAAATTATATAAAACAATAACAATATATAGTATTTTGCAAATTTTTCTTGAACTTTTTTTTTATTATTATAAGTGAATTTTTATGAAATTTAATATTAATAAATATTATATCAAGATAACTAAATTTAATTATAATATAATTTAAATATAAGTATATAATAAAATTCTATTTTAAGTAATAAAAATATTTTGTTTTAAGTACAATCAAATTTTTCTATAATTATTATCAGAAAAGCAAAACTAAATAATTATAAAAAGAATGTAATTATAGAGTAATTTTTTTACTATATTTATATATAAATAGAAAAGCAAAATAGAGTAACTATAAAGAGATATAACTATAAATAAATATAATTATAGAGAAATTTAATTGTATTATAAAATTAAAGTAATAATAATTTGTTTTAAAAGATCTTATAATAATTAAATAAAAATTTAATATTATTACTTAAATTAATAAATAAAAATTTATTTGATTTAATATTTTTATAACTTAATTAATAAATTATTTTTATTTATTTATTAATTATTAATCTATTTAATTAATTAATTTATTTAATTAATTAAATGATCATAATATAATTATATTATAATTATTTAGCTTAGATTATTCTCACTATATATATAAAATAATGAAATTATATATATATTATTTAAAGATAATATTTTAATTAATTATAACTTGCAGTATCCAATCAGAAAATTATAATTTAATTGTAATAGTCAATTAAAGTATTATAATCAAGTTGCAACCAATTACAATTTTATCTTTAGTATTATTACTTGAGTAATGATAAGTTTATGAATTTGTTATTATATTTGAATATCTATAATTATATAAAAATATAATAACAAATTTGTATTTGTATTATTATCCTGAAAAGTTACTGAGATATATATTAAGAATAATATATAATATCATAATTGATAATTGTAATTGATTTTTATTATTAAATTAAATAAAAGATATTATATACTTAAAATAATAATTATAATTAATTTTTATTATCAAATTATATATAAGTTTTATTTATCCTATTATTCTATTTATAAATTATATATTTATAAATTTAATTATATATAAAATTAAAATATATAATAATAATTATATTGTTATAATTATATTATAAAAATTATTAATTTCACAATTTGTAATATTTTACAAATTTATAAAAATTATACAAAAAATTTAAATATTTTACAATTATGTTATATATTATACATGTTTTTATATTTTTATATTTAATAATTTTAGCATTAATATAATATCTTATTAATATAATTATCCAATTAATTACTAATTAATACTTAATAATTGTTTGATTAATTATCATGAGAAAAAGATAAAATTAATTTTATTATATATATATTATATATTATATATTATATATTGTTACCATTTTAATATGACTTTAAGTTCTGTTACGAGAGTACACATGATAGAGTCAGATGGGAGAATTGACGTATTAAATAACTTTAAGTTGGAAGAGTTTACTAAGCTATTTAACATATATTCATTTTGTTGATCAGCTAGAATGAGATCAGAAAGATTCAAAAGTAATTGTATATCTTTTATAATTTAATTTATAATAAGTTAAATATTTCTTTTAAGTTTGGTTTATAAACAAGTAAGATGTAATTTTCTTTTATTAATTCAATACTATTATTGACTT
>CAJVPL010000924.1:0-18331 GCA_910591945.1 Ambispora gerdemannii | reverse complement strand
TAAGATATAAAAGATAGAAAAGGTAGAAAGAGTAGAAAAGGTAGAAAATAAAGGTAGAAAGAGTAGAAAAGATAGAAAAGATAAATAATAATAATTATTATTATATAATTATTAAATAATTGATATGTATATACTATTTTTATCAATTTGTTGTTTTGTTACTATTTTTGAAGATTTTTATATTTTCTATTATTTTTGAAAGATTCATTAATTGAAAATAAATGTAATATTTAATCCATCTTTGAAGATTTTGTTTCACAAAATTTTAAAGATTCTTTCAGAATTCTTTAATTTCTTGATTCTTCATTTGTTGAATTTGAGTAATATTTAAAGAATTCTTTTGTTGTTGAATTTGATTTTTATCATTAAATATTTTATAGACATTTTAGACAATCATGAAGGATTTTTTTTCAATATATATTCCAAGAGATTCACTAAGTTTATCTTTCAATTTATATTGTTGAAGTTTGTATTTCTTTGGAGATTTGTTGATTAATCTTCCAATTCTATAATAAATAATTGTTCTTTCAATATTTTTTAATTTTTCAGTATATACTCATCTGAGTAATTTTTTAAGTTGATTTTTCCAAATTTCAGAATCAGAAGATTTCTCTTTAGATTTCTCTTGAAGTATTTCTTTAGTGAAATCTTTTCTTTTTGAGTTGATATAGTAGAAGATCCTTCTCCATTGTCATTATTTGTTGATTTATCAGTTATAATAAGTGATCCAAATAGTTTTTTCAGGTTAATTAAATCTTTTAGTTTAATCTCATCAAATATAGGATCAAATATAAATATTGATTTATCGATGGTGTCACAATTCATTATTTCAGGCTCTTCTTAAATGTTATTATAAATCATGACTTCAACCAATTATTTGTTTGTATTTAATTATTAATTTTATTTGTTTATTATTAAAATCCAGTTGCTTTAGGATCGATGTGCAGTGCAGCTTATTAATAAAATAGGATAGGATATTACTACTACTAATAAATATCTTCCTTTGTATTTACTTAGTATGTGAATAGTTTTATAGTAATATAGTACTGATATTCTATAGCAATCTGGTTGAATATTCAGTAGTGCACAATAAATATAATGATGTAATTACATGTAATTAATTTATTTATAGATAAGATTTAATAAAGATAGTCAAGTAATAGATATTTAAAGGTATTTTATTTAAGTTATTAGTTGGACTAATTGCTATAACTTGCTTTTTTACAGCTACTGCTACAGTTACTTTAAATGAAGGGTTTCTTCACTATTAGTAAAAGAGTTATATGAGTTGAGAGAGAGGAATAGACTAAATAAAATTGATCAGTGCAAAAATAAGTATCTAAGTCTGTGCCAATTTTGATAGAAATTATTAAACAATTCTATCAAAGATAAAAAGAAAGATTGGAAGAGTGTGTTCGAAGAGATAATTAATAAAAAGGAGTTGCTAACTAAAGAAAAGGTATTAATATTTCTATACTTGTAGTTATACGTTCTAGTGCTTTTAATACCAAAATAAATAAATAACTAAAAGAAATATCACTTATTTAGAGTTATAGTGCATAACTATATAAACCAATATCACTTATTTAGAGTTGTAATGCACAACTATGCAAATCAATATCACTTATTTAAAGTTGCAGTGCACAACTATATCAAAAATAATGCTATATCAAATCAATATACTTATCCAAAAATACTTGATTGTCTTTTTCAAATTCAAAGACAAAAGTAATAATCAGAAATTCAATTCTATACAAATCAATATTCAGTTTCTTGATCTCATTCAAGATTTATAAAAAGTGACTTGGATTACAAGATTTAAAGTTCAATCAACAAATTATTTTTGCCAGACAACTTGTTTCAACTAGAGATGGTACAGCAAGTATGTAATACTTATTTGTCACCCGTTGCAACACGTTGCAACTCCAAAATTTTATAAGTCGCAACTAGTTGCAACTAGGTAATGCTTTATTTGTCACCACGTTGCAACAGTTACTGCACCATCTTTACACTTGATGTTTATTAAAGAATATTGTGATATTAGTAAATTAAATAAAACAATAGAGGAAATAAGAACACTATATTATTCTGATAGATCTTTCATTTTAACTCTTATTATTTCTGATTAGCATTTTTTTGTTTATGAACAAAAAGTTCTTTTCAAAGAATTTAAGTTTTATCTTGAGCTAAATGCAAAAAAGCTTAATTTTAAAGATATTTCAAAACTTATTATCAGTCCTGAAAGTATTTACAAACTTGAAGCAACTGGCTATAATATAATTATATTGAATAAGTTTAAAATAATTACTCAAAACTTTAGTAAATCTATTATGAAAAAATTAAAGCTAAGTTATGATGTATATAAATCCTTGTTTCAATCTGTATTATTGATATTGACTTTAAATACTATATTAGATACAGACTTGCTTGTATATTTACAAGCCATTTCAAAAATAATACTAAAAATTCAACTATAATATGAAATTAATATACAGTCAAATTTCTCTATAATCATCACTCTCAGGAAAGCAAAATTTGGTGATTATAGAGGGAATGTGACTATAGAGAGATTTTTTTTACTATATTTATATGTAAATGGAAAAGCAAAATAGGATGACTATAGACTATAAATAGGTGTGACTATAGAGAAGTTTGACTGTATATGATATAAGTATTATGCTCTTATATATATCAATACCAAAAAATAAAATGTTAAATTAATTGGAACTTTGAGATAGGAAATGAAAGTCTATATTCTAATATTTGTTAGCATAAAAATAATAAAAGTTCTTCATTAGAAATTAAAATCTCAAGGATATTGAGATAAATGCTTTTCTAAATAACTATCAGAAACTGAGAAAAAGAAATATTTGCCAATATCAATATTGCTGTGACAAATCTTGATTATTTGATAGCAACTTTAGTAATAACCTGTGGAGTAAATATAATAGTTGAAAACTTTAATGTAATATTTACTCATTTTCGTATATTAACTGATTGAACATACCAAGAAGCTTATCAGATATTACATCGTGTTCAAAGATTAAACTGCAATATAGTACATATTTTAACAGACTTACGAAGTAACAACTTGTCTGTGGATCATAAAGACTTATTTCATTTTATTAGTTATTGATGCAATATTACAAAATATCCTGATCTAGAAGAGACTCATTGTGATAAGATACTTACTCCTGATGAAAAGTGAATCTTTAAGCTGAATCTATCTTTAGAAATTTATCTTTATAATGCATCTTGTCACAATGCATCTAGAAATAATTTTGTTAGTTTATTGACTGATTATCTTAGAGAATGTAACTATGATATTAATATTACTGAAGATTGCTCTTCTATCAACTCAAAACTTACAGAAAATAATGAAGGTAAAGAATTGCTTTTATAATATATACGTTCAATCAAAAAGATTCTGGATATAGAAAAGTATTCAATGATTGCAATTATCTACCACTCTAAGCATTTTTTAACCTTTTAAGATCGTGTTTTTACAATGAAATTCTTACAAATGAAGTGTTTTCATGATATATTTGTTTTGTTTCGAACCAAAATTAGTAGTTAGCACATGATACATGGAATAAAGTTTTTTGGCTTCGTCGCTCCTTTGACTTTAAGATGCAGGGCAGTATAACGAAATCGTGTGCATCGATTGATTTTTTCTGCGTTTACTTTCACACAATTTGAGACTTTAATACAAAATGTACACTTACAAAGGACAACGTAAATTGAATCAAGTGAGAAGCGAATAAACCTGAGAATTTATCCAATTATTAACGCGTGTGGTATGAGCATAATAACATTAGATTCTAGCGTTTGTCCATTGAATAGAACTATCGTTGGAATTTTTATTATAATTAACAGAAAAATCAATTGTTAATTGAGCTTGACAAATGAAGTGTTTTTTCATGATAATAATTTGTCTAGTAAAATGTAAGGGGCGTGCCATTTATCAGGTGATTTTCATTAATTAGAGAGGTACCCTACCCACCCCCCTCCTGATTTAATAATGTTTTAGCCAATTAAATAGACTTATAATTATACCTGATAATTGACAGACACCCCCCACCCCCCAAAATCACCTGATAAATGGCGCTCCCCCAAGATTATTCATTAATTCTTACTTTTTTCTCTAGGAAATAAATATCATCAATAAAATTTTACCAACAACATATATACAAATATGATCATTTGCTTAATGAATCCGCCAATAATAAATTGAAGATCATACGACCAAACCGTTTCCCGACCTGCCCAACTTTTCATTTGCTCTGAGCGATATTGCGTATTGTATGTTTATAAACTTTCATGTCCTAAATACAATGAATCGGTCACTTTAGGACATAATATCTCGACGTCTAGTGATCCAATTTGAGCAAAAATACCACCATTTGATTTGTCTAGATTAGAAAAATCGGATGGTAGTATTTTTGCTCAAATTGGATCACTAGACGTCGAGATATTAATATTATGTGACCAATTCATATTTGTCGATCGCCAAAAAATGAATTGATCAATTTAGGAAAAAAAAGAATCTGACGTAAGGGGCCTGACATATATGAGCTCATTATGAGTTACTATAAGACTGACCCCCGCTGAGATTTAATCACATGATACTATATCACGTGGCCTAAATACACAGCAGAAAGACATGGATATTATGATCAGAATCGCACCAAAATAATACCATTCGATTCGCCTAGTTATGGAAAATCGAATGGTATTATTTTGGTGCGATTTTGACCACTAGGTGTCAAGATATTGCACCAAAAATGTACCATACGTTAAAATTTCGATGTAAATTGGCGAATGATTTGGCGTACGGTGACTTTCAGACGTGATATCTCGACACCTAGTGGTCAGAATCGTACCAAAATAATACCATTCGATTCGTCTAGTCACGGTAAATCGAATGGTGTTGTTGTTATATTGGTACGATTCTGACCACTAGGTGTCGAGATATTGCATAGTTTTCTGGCCGTGTCATAATATCCATATGTATCAAAATACCCTCTTTATATATAATATTTTTATTGGTTAATTCTTAAATTCTATAATTATATTATGTGTCACGTGAGAGATGAGATATTTATATATCTCTCTTCTAACCCCCTTCCCCCCCCTTATAATGAGCTCATATATGTCAGGCCCCTAATATTTCGATCCGATTTGAACAAAAATATTACCATTTGATTCACCTCGACTGGACGAATCGAATGGTTGTATGTTTGTTCAATCGGATCACTGAACGTCTAGAATTAAATTATTGAATGTTGAGATGTGTGTTATGAAATAACCGATTATACATGTATGTATTTTGGACGTGAACATACAACACCCGATATAGAAGCTTTACCAATCTTATAAAAGGTATCAACGATCAGCATTTGTAATGTTCTTTGTGCTCGGAAAATTTTGGTACATTACACATGAACTATGGAAAGTTATGGGAGGTAGGTTACTTCTGACGAGCACTGTATATTCTTGTGTTCTTGGTTCTTTGGATACTCCAAAGATCGGAAGAGTCTGTATCCAGCTCGTAAAGCCAGATGTTGCTTTGTTTAAAGGAAAATATCGGGTTTAAATGAATTCGAAACAAATCTCTTTAAAAAATTACCTCTTGAAGGAATTAGTCGCTTGATTGGTCGGATTTCGCAATCTTCTTAAGAATGATTTGGATTGGTCCTGATCGCTTATAAGTTTGTGATTTTTTATCAAAAAAGATTATATCGCAGTGTGTATTTCACCTGAGCCCCCTCTGGTTTTGATTATTCACATTTTTGCCTTGGGTAAGGACTTCTTTGGCATACTCTTTCTCTTTTGGTGTCAAATCATTGAAGTTTTCAATAAATCTTAATTAGCTTTTGTAAATGTCGTTTGTGTTTTGGCCCATTGTAACCAATTGAGCCTCTTTGAGCTTTTGCATAATGAGATTATGTCGGAATTCCGGATTTTCTTTTTTGGACCGTAAAGAATTAAGTATTTCGCGTGCTTCCCTTCAAAAAATTTCGTGTTTTCGTATCATTATTCGGCAACTAAAATCAGACAATGTAAGCAAAGAGATTGGGAATGTAATTGTCCAATAGTAATAATCTTTCCGTTCTAGCTAGAGAAACCTTGAAATATATTTTTCATCTTTTGGAATTTCCAGCTTAAGAATCAATGTTGATGTTAATCGGATTCTATTGTAGAATTTTATTTTTGATGTTTCAGATGCTCGCTAACCACGAAAAATAGAAAGAATAACAGTCAAACGATCTAGTATTTGTCGATTAGTAAGACGAGGCGAAATAATTTTTTCGCTCCTATGCAGAAAAATCCAGCAGTTAAAAGCAGAAAATAATCAAGAAAAACCATATTTTGGTATATAAGCAACTTGTGACAAATAATGTTTACATGCATATATAAATATTTTTATATACATAATATTTTTTGCGAAAATTTTAAATATTAAATTTATAAATTAAAATCTATCACTTTAACCCTAACTTTATTTAATTTATTGTATGATTAATACTACCAATTTGTTTTAATCCTCTTATATTATTTTAAGCCTAAACTAGATTTTAATTAATAAATTTTGAGATATTTGCAAGAAAATAAGCTCTCCGATTTTATTTATATTATAAATTGTTATTGAAAAAATGTAAATATACCTAAATTTTTATTTAATTAATAGCTTAAATAAGATTTTTATAATAAAATCCTGAGATATTCAATATATGAAAATAGATGTATATGCAAAAAATAGATCTCAAATTTTATTCATATTATCAACTATTATTAAAAAAAAACAAATATATCTAAAATTTCATTCTGAACACATTTACTTAATAACCTAAAGTAGATTTTCTTAATAAAATTTTGAGATATTGAGTGCACGGAAATAGGAAGATGCACAAGAATAGGTGAGTACACCTTACATGTATAATAAAATAAAATACATGTGCTAAATTAAAAAATTCTCTTATTGTACTGATGTGATGATTCAATCTTCATATTAAATTGCTTGCATAGTATTTATCTATATAAACATATGATCAAGCGCATCCGTACACAAAATAATTGTATCGCCAAAAACAAATATAGGGACCAGTTGAAATCAAGCTATTGGAAACTATGTGTTGCTAATTGGGTGTCTGCGAATTTATGTGTTCAAACAACAATGAAAATAATTATCATTAAAATACGACGTTGACCAATTAAGAATGACATTGAATTCAGTTATAGTAGTTCAATACGACAAAAATTGAACACGTTGATTAATTTAATTTATTAATTTTAAACTTTTTCTCGTTGGAGAAACTTTAAATAAATATTATGATCTAGTGATACTGATAATATTAAATACGAAATGATGTGTTTATGGTATATGGGGATTAATGGAGAGAAAGATTAGGGGTATTTTTTATGTGTGTATTTATGTGCGTATACAAGAATTTATCTATTATTTGTTATAGACTAAAATACAAATGATAAAAAGTACAATTTATGAATAAATGAATAAATAAATTCTCTAATAGTTCAAAGTCTAGAAAAAGGTGAAAAATAAAGCAGCAACCGATAATAAACCAGTCACGACACTGCCAAAACCAGAAAACACAAGATTATTTCCCGAATTTACTGGAGTCGCTGCAGTTGTTGGCTTAGTGGCAGAAGATGGAGATTTTACAGTGGTAGTTGATGGTGCAGCTGGGGAAGTAGTAGATGATGAGGAGGAGGATGTGGTGGTGGTGGAGGTGGAGGAGGTGGTGGTTGACGTGTTGGTTGAATTGGTGGTTGTTGATGTTAAAAGGCTTGAAGGTGTGGCTGAAGTTGGAGTTGGTGCCTTCGAGGTTCCAATTGTTCCTTCAACACCTTCAATTCTGAAGTAATGCGAGTAATTATAGTCGGTATCATCCGAACCAACGCCAACTGTGTATGCATCACTACAAATAAATATTATATTTAATAATTTAGTAATTATGTCTTATTAGTTATTTATAGTATAAAATATAATAAAATATACTTACGAAGTTACAAGATTGCCTGGCACCAAATACTCAAGTGAACCCTGAGCAACCGGAACATCTTTAGCAATAAGCGCAATAAATTGTAAAGAATTTGGGTCGCCAGCTTTCAATACCAAATTAACTTTATTTGCGTCAGTTGTGCCGTCAACATACCAACTAACGATAGCTTTCGAACCAATTTTCCACACGGTTCCCCCAATTGGATTATTAATTCTTGCTACTGCTTGCACGCTTAAGATAGCAGAGAAGATGAAAAGTAAAGTGATAATCGATTTTAAAGACATTTTTATTTCTAATAATAAAGTAATATATGTATATATGTGTGTTTTTAGATAAGGAAGGAAGGCAGGAAGGAAAGGAAGGAAAGGAAGGAAGGAATGAAGGAAAATAGGAAAGTAAAGAAAGAAAAGAGAAGCAAACGGAAAAAGAGAAAAGTAGTAAATTATCTAAATTGGATGCGGGAATGTTCGATATTTATATCGAAAAAATAATACACAAGGAATTTATCTATATTGACCGGTCAACAGTTTCAATTTTTAATTTCAAAAACGCAAGCAATATATTTATAAGGAAAGTTGAAATATGTGCTTGCTTGATTGCTACACATACACACAATCAAATTTAGTGTAATGAATGCTTTTTTCTCGCGTTTCTTTTTTGCCGTTATTTTGGTTGCAATTACAAGTGATACTTAACCATTTCCTTATTGAAATTCATTAGTAACGGTAACACATGTATAATGACCGTCTATCGCCGATTTTTTTCAATAAATATAATCATATGAATTACAATGGTACATATTGATAACCACGTTTCTACAATAAATGAGAAACGTAGCGCATGCAAGTGAAAGAAAACCTCCGTTATACTTTTTGGAGAATCTGTGCGAGCATGTATTGTAAGAGTTGGCCAAATACGTACGTATAGTAATTATGAATGATAACAATTCAAGTATTATACTGTTCGAGATCCTTAAATTTAGCCATTGATCTCGCTTTTTATGTATGACACTACAAGTGTAAAAATGAATAAACAAAGTCCAATGATCTATTCCACGTGTTTCAAGAAATGATGATACGTCATTTCGCGGATTTGTATATCGATATCCCGTAAATGAAACTGATTTGTACCAGATTTGTATGGTTCTATTTCGCGGATTTGTATGATATCGATATCCTTTCGCGGATTTGTATGCTATCAATATCATTTCGTGGATTTGTGTGCTATAAATATCATTTCGCGGATTTGTATGATATCGATATCCTTTCGCGGATTTGTATGCTATCGATATCATTTCGTGGATTTGTGTGCTATAAATATCATTTCGCGGATTTGTATGATATCGATATTCTGTAAAACTAATTTTAGCATTTTCGTATACACACTGAAAAAAATTAGATTTTTTATTAATTATATTATGATACTCGGATAGATTAAATATCGTTATTCTCGTAATCATATAAACAAATAAGTAATTTATTATAATATATCAATTGAAAAACATTCAACGATGACTTGATGATGACCGACGGGAAGTAGATGATGACGATGATGATGAAGATGATCGTCTTTTTGGTGAATAGTTCCTCGGAGACCGATTTCTAGGAGACCGATCACGATCATGTCCTCTATCTCGTCGCTCTCGATCGCGATCTCGGTTCCTATCATGATCTCTATCTCTATCACTATCCCTATCGCGTTCTCGATCACGATCACGATCACGGTCACGGTCACGGTCGCGGTCGCTGTCTCTTGAACGATGTGGTGGTGAGCGTGAGCTTCTTAGTGGTGTACGATCACGATCCGACCTGTAAGGAGAACGTGATCTTCCTCTTTTTACAAAGGAAGATGAGATATCTTGTTAATTTTAGAAATAAGCAAATCCAATGGATATTATAATTTGATACCTCATGCATTCTTTTGCTCGATGCCCCGACTGGCCACAAGTACTAATAAATAAGTATTATCGAAGAAATCTAAATTAGATAATATTTTAATTGAATGATGATTCAATCTGTAACGGAAAAAATAAGGTTCGTACTTACAAACACCGATTTTCTTCATATCTATGATCACATACAATTAACAAGAACACCAAATCAAATACAAATTGCCACAAATTATTAAAATCAATGAGAGAAAAATAAACCTTACCTGCGCGAACGTTCACCACTTATTCAATTGAAAAATTGCGTTAAGTATCAAATAATTCCGATAAAGAATCAAAAAAAAAAAAAACTTAGATTTTAGAAAAATCTTTGTATACAAGTTACCTTCCCGCAGGTGTCGGACTACTCGTATTCAGCAAATTCAATCAACAAATAGATGATAAATTAATATAGTTTAAGAAATCTCAAATCCCACAAAACTATAGAATATATACTAACCAGTCCCTAGCCCAATGCCCTAATTTTAGCAACACGAAGTAAAAAAGTCATATAATCATTAAAAAGACTGACGAAACAATCAAAATAACATACATCAAATACAAGAAATCCTTACCGACGTGACCACAATTAAAACATCTTTCAGGCGGCCTACTATCGAATCGACTCCCTCCTCCTCTGCCACCACCATAATTTGAATTTCGGCTGTCTCGGGGCGATCCGCGCCAGGTACTTCCTGCTCCAAAATACAAAAGGCAACCAACACGAAATGTTAAAACAAATTCGAAAATCAAAAATCCGAACAACAAAATCACGAAAATAGTGAATAAAGATAGTTAGCTTACCTTTGGCAAACTCTACCAAGACTCGTTCATCATTACCTTGAATACGTACGCCGTCCAAATCCCTGAATTGATATTGTCATTAACAAACAAACAAGGCTCAGCAGGGACGCACACCTCCGGCGAACAGTAGTAGTAGAGAGAAAGTTGTGTGTATATACGACGCCTATTCTTTTTTCACCTTTCTTTCTTTCTTTCTTTGTTTTCTTCAGTATCACCAGAAACGAAGTAATTTTTACACCACCAAAAAAATCAAACAGAATTTTCTCGTATTTTTTTTTCTTCTGGGATAATATCATCTTTGAATAATTCACACCACCGTAATATCTATCTCTCGAATTCAACATCATCATAAAAAGACAGACAGACAACAATCACAAAAAATTCCAAATTCTCGCGTGGTGGCATCGCCTTTCTTTATCGGTCTCATCTAAAGACTGCGTGTTCACCTATCGCTCCTCTCACCTCAGGGCGTCTTGTGCATCTCTTGGATCATCATATTGTACGAAGCAGAAACCAATCTGGTATTCAGAAAAAATATATACATACAAGAAACAATGAATACTCTGAACCACAAGAAATCGTGAAAATTCAAAAAAAATGTCAAGTTCGTAAACACGATCGAAAAGTATTCATTACCTTCATCTATAATATCAATTGTTATATTGTTTATATTGGACAGAATACAATTAGTTTAAGTAATATGTATTCATAAAATTTATGTGGTCGTGAACTTACGTCAACCTCACGAATTCGTCCATATTTTCCAAAAGCGTCGTCTATATCACTTTCTGATACATTTCTTGAAAGACGACCTGTTGAGGTATTTCATATATTCAGTTCAACTTGATTTTTTCTTTACCAGTAAAGACTTTGCGCGTCAGTATATATGTTAGTAAAGCAAGAGACTAACCAACATATAGCCTTGAGGCCCATTTATCACCGCTTCCCCCTCCACTTCCCCAACCGCCGCGTTTTTCATGACTACTTTCTCGCCGATCCTCATGATAAGACATTATTTATTATTCACACTCCTCACAGAGCAATTTGAATTTGAACAATTCAATCACATGTTCGTGGTGAATAATGTGTCATGATCATCATGATGTTATTTTACTTTCGCCGAGATATTTTGATAAGATAAATGTCTTGGTCACAGACTGCTTTTCGCTTGACGAGCAAACCACGTGGGTGTCATTTAATTACGAATGAGGTCGAGAGACAAGTCGCCGAGCTAAGGGATTATCGTGTTGGGCTGGCTAACGTGTTTTGTAAGCATTTTGTATATTTTATATAGGGCTTTTTGGATCGGTTTTTTAGATCCGAAAAAATGCGTCATACATCAAGATTTAAACATTCTAAAGTGCAATACTGTAGTTTGTTTGATATCATTTATCGAGAAAACTTTATTGCGAAAACTTCTTCAATATCATACGAATCCACGTCAAAATATGTAATGATCCCTCTTTCTTTTTATTCTCAAATACTAAAAAATAATAGTACAGCATACATCCGCCTCTTTATGCTTGAATGAAAATGCCGACCCGGATGTACGTGAAGACATGGAAATGGGATTAAATAGATTAGTTCCTGAGAATTGGCCATATATACATTCTAATGAAGGACCCGATGATATGGTATTATATCTATTTTCTATAAACGCGTTTTTTTATGTTAGATCAACAAGAAAAAAGTCTGAATGCAATATTTGATATTTATTTCGTAAGCCTGGTCATTTGAAAAATGCATTAATCGGCGCCTCTTTGAATATCCCAATTACTAATGGACGATTGAATTTGGGTACTTGGCAAGGGTATGTATACGCTTAATATAAATAACAAAGTCTTAGTTGAAGTGAAGATGAAGGGTTGTTAATCGCATCGAAGTCTTTATTACCGAATCTATCTTTGATACACGTCGCTCTCGTCAAACCGGTTTAACGAAAGTAATGTGTAACGAGAATTAGGTTTGGTAGATGCCAAGACATAAAATCTTTCCGACACGACAATAAGCTCTTTAATTTCGTATAATTTCAAGTCTTCAAAGATGTCAATTTCTTTAAAATCTTTCTAATTATTTCTTTTAATTTATAATCTTCAGCATCTATTTATTAGAGCATAGAACACATGCGTCAGGAAGAAAGATTATAGTGACATTACAAGGCGAAAGAAATAAAGTGAATTAATTTTTTAATGCATTATCAAGCAGGTTTGGACGCAATCAATCATTTTTTTCTTTCATATAAAAAGACTTTTTGGATGGTTATAGTTCTAAATTATTAAATTAGCTCTTTGGTTGGTAATATTTTTGTAAAAGAAATCTAACACAGCTTGAACAATTTGAATTATTGGAATAGGGGGGTGCTCACTTGTGATTGTGAGCTTAACATGTCGGATTACGCGATGGATATTCTATGTTTTCTGATTTCTAATTCATGTTCTAATTATAAATTAACTTCTTTTAAGATTTATCAGAAATATTTATACGAAAAAATTAATCAACTTAAAAAACAATTACATAAAAATAATTCTTTATTAAATCAAATATTATTAAAATTACAATTTTCAATAATGTATAATGAAATGAATTTTAATCAGAATTTATATTTAGTAATAATGCATTCTATTATATAAATCAATAAAGTAGAAACTTAATATTTATTTTACAAAATAAAAAATAATGCAATTAAACTTCTTTATAATTATTTTGTTATAATTATTCTTTTTACAAAAACCAGCAATAATAAAAGCATTTTACTATAATGTATTTATTATAATTATATTTATAAAAAAATTAATATTGAATTTAATAATATAATTATAGAAAGAATTAATTATACTTTTAAATAAAAAAGTGAATTATTAAAGAATAAGTATATTATTAAATTCAAAGAAATTCTATTAAAATTATTTAAAATTTAGCTAAATACATATTATATTTATAAAATATTAAATTGTCAATTAAATTGCTTTTTTACTTTATTGATTTGTTTTTTATTTTTACTTTTACTTTTATTGTTTTAATTTCTTGTTTATTTTATATAATTCTTTTAATAATAATTAAAATAATTTATGATTTAATAATATTATAATTAAATAATATATTTATAATTTCTTAATAAAATAAATGATAAAGAATAAAAAACTATCTGATAATTTTTAAAACAGAATATTTTATAATTTATTGATTTAATTCAAACAAAAATATGCTATTTAATTTATCAAATCAAATAATATTATTATTATTTAATTTAAATTTGTAAATTATAAGATATTTTATTTTTTTATTTTTAAAATAAATTTATATTTACAATTTATAAATAAAAATAAATTATATATTTATTGAAATTTAGTAAAATAATAGCTGAATTTTAATGAAATTTGATTTGATAAATTAAGTATTCTAAATTAAAAACTAATTTAGTAATTTTAAAATATAATATTTTAAGAATTATCAGATTATTTTTTGTAAAATTGTTATTAAATTCATTAAAATTAGATAAATTTAATAATAATATAATATATTTATTTTAATTTTAAGCAAAAAAAATTAAGATATAATATTTTATAATTTACAAATTTAATTTATTAAAACTAAATATAATAACCAACAAAATTATGAAATTATGCATGCAATTTTATTAATAAAATATAGTAAAAATTAAAATTTTTGTCTTATATTAAAGTTTTCAATTTTGTTAATAAGCATTTTTTATTTTTATATTAAAACAAATATTATAAATTATATTTTAACATATATTTTTTGGATTTTTTTGATAAAGTTGTTTTAATTGCAAAATTATTACAAAAATTTTTATAATCAAAATATAAAATTAATTTTAAAAAATTTTTACAATAATTTTGCAATTAGAACAATTTTATCAGAAAAAAATCAAAAAAAATCAGAAAAAATATATAATCTATGATCTTTATTTTGATATAAAATAAAAAATATTTATTAATAAAATTAAAAACTTTTATATAAAACAGTCATTTTTAGTTTATATAAACTAAAAATGACTTAAATTAGACTATAATAGTCTCAGGTATGTGTCATAACGACATAAATGCAACACCGTCATCAGTGTTGTGATGATAGAAATACGACACTGTCATCAGTGTCGTGATATATATTTTATGACACATTTTTGACGACAAAAATATAATATCGTCATCAGTGTCGTGATATATATTTTATGACACATTTTTAATGACAAAAATATGACATCGTCGTCAGTGTCGTGATATATTTTTTATGACATATTTTTGATGACAGGAATATGATATTGCGATTATGTCATCATTTGTAGAGGTATATAGCCAGAGTATATGGTGTCAGGTATGTTATACACATGCTATCTGATTATGTTATCGAGTCATGTTATTGGGTATATGTTATCAAATATGTATACGAAACATATCACGCTGAACTTATACACTCTGAGCATATACCTGAAGACATATCATTAAAGTGGATAGATATATACCCCGAAAAAAGATGTTCACTACCCTAGATTGCGGTTAAAATCGATCTGCTCACATCCTAATAAAAAATTCATTCTGGTTTCGTCCTAGTAAAAAAAATGTTAACTGGAGCGGATTCGATATAGGAGAAAGATTTAAAATCCATTTTTATCTTGTTCTTTTATATTTATTATATATTCGTCCTAGTTGTTCTAGTAAAAAGTAATAATCTAGGAAAAATAAAATTTATCTACTCATGATACATTTATATTATACATAATGATATATACAGTTATATACACATGCTATATATATATAATAGATACTATGTATACCTATAGATAAAAAAAAGAAAAAAAAAGATAAGAAGATCGAAATTTTACTAGGACAACTAAGACAACTGGGATGGGTATTCCAAAACTCTTTCGTTCAGCTTGAAATTGCCAGCAGGTATATTTTTTTTCGTCCTATTTCACGTCCTAGAAAAAAATTTGTTCTAGTTGAAACATCGAAAAATATAGGTATCCTGCATATCACGCATAAGTATATTAATTTTCTTTTACCTCAGATGATACAGAGCATCAAATTTCTAATTCCCTGTCTTGCGTCATCTTCTTCAGCTTTTTCTGATATTTATACTCTCTTCTACGATGTTTCTGCGCATGAGTATTACAATAACCATAATCAGAATAAGTTAACTTAACAAAATCATATTCTTTGCAAGGATAACGAATAGGTGAATCCCGGTGAACTTTGCACCTATTGGAATGATAACATGACTGATTACAGACTTCACCGGTTCTAAGGATATAGAGACAATAATAAAATGTCATTCTTTTGACGTTTATCTTGATTGAGTATATAATATGTACTATTCAATATTCTTTAGAATTAATTTTCATTTTAAACTTTTTAATTCCGAATAATATTCTTTCAGAAAAAACATGAGTATCCAAAGTAAACATAGCATGTCTATCCAAATTTTCCAAGAAAATTTCGAGCTGGAAATAGATATAGAGGAAGAAAATAGTGGGGCGTTCTACCACCGGGAGCTTAAAGCTTTTTCTCAATCACAAATTTCGGAAAGTAGGGAGGAAAGCCAGGTATTTTACTACAAAGGAGAAGATTATTTACTGACCCATCCGAGCCGTAATATGATATTACAGAAATTGATGACTATGGATCAATGGCAACTATTAAATGGGCTTTAGTCAAAAGAGAAGGTATACCTTTTATGCCAATTGACATTGAAGAATATAATGAATATATAAATAATATCCCACATTACGTTTTACGTATATATGGATATCTTGTTGATGATCAAAAAGCTGTAGTAACAATTTCCAGCATAAAAGTTTTCTTCGATATTCGTGTTCCCGATAATGAGAAAACAAAGTTATTTGAGTCTAAAATAATGGATATTCTCGCTAAAGGAAAAAATGATGACAGGAAAACTGTAGATATGAGTCAAGTCCGAATAGAATATGTGAAGGCCTTTCCGATTAAGAGTTATCAACCAGAAAAAAAGACATATTTATGTATTGTTACAACTATTTCTAAACAAAGAAAAATCGCTCTTGATATTATCTTAAAACATAATTCAGAAATTGGAGAAGCAAAGTGAGGGTATACGCTGAAAACTGCCTCAGATGATACAACTGTATATTATCGAAAAGTTGCTCAAGAATATAGGATACCACTTTCTGGCTGGAATTTATTAACCAATTATGAACACAATAATGGTGTGATGCATTATAGTGCTCACTCTTCACTTTGTGAACATGCTTTTTATGTATCCATTAATAATTTTCACCATATAGAGAATCCCACAGTATTAAATAAGACTTATTCTTCTCAATTTATTACTCATGACCGAGCATTAGTCCTTGCTTGGAATATCGAAACATATTCAACACTTGGGTTAGACCATTTTTCATATGCAAGATATAAAGAGGATAACATATTTATGATTTGTATGACTGTTCACTAGAAAGATGATCCCACTCCATTAAAACAAATTTGCCTTGTTGACGTAGAAATGGCATCAGATTCAAATTGAATCACAATTATTTGTGGGAATGAAAGAAATTTATTAAAAGCATTTGCTTTATGTTGGAGAGCTCTAGCCCTCGATATCGAACTTACCTTTAATGGTTCCAAGTATAACTGGTCATTCGTGGTAAAAAGAGCCACCCAGCTGAAAATTCTTGATTGGATGTTATCAAAAATGTCAGCAAATTCACGTAAAAAGACTACAATTGATTCTATACTCTGTTGGAATTACTATGGAGAGGTAGATGAACCTTTCTATAAAGATTTCTTTCATAAAGAACAAACATGGAGAAATTCTTCGAGAAAAGAAAACAAAGCTAGTAAAAAGATAAAGAATCAGGAAGGAGTTAAGATCAAAATCACCCCAGAAGAAAATTTCAAATCCACTTTTCTCAAAGTTCCTGGTTGTGTTCTGATTGATGTACTAGTATGTTGTAAAAAACTTTATCCGAAATCTGAGGATAAATCACTTAACTATTTCTTAGAAATACATGGTTTTGATAGTAAAATAGGTTTATCAATAAAAGTTATGAGGGAATATTATACACAAAGCAAGGAGAATACCTTACCTGAGACTGCTAAAAATATGCGTAAGATTGCCAACTATTGTATTGTAGATTCTCTTAGTTGTCAAAGGCTTATGGTTAAGAAAAATGTAATAAATGACTACAGAGAGGTAGCCTCAATTGTATATGTTTCTTTATTCGATTCACATTACTATGCCGGAGGTATGAAGGTATGTAATCTTTTAGGTGCTAAAGCATAGAAAAGGGATATATTGATTACTATGATCGCTTCTAAACAAATAGAATCTGGTAAATATCCGGACGCCTATGTATTTTCACCTATAAAGAGTCTTGAAAATGAACGACCTGTTACAGGATTGGATTTTGCATCTTTATACCCAAGTCTTATTATGACCTATAATCTCTCACCTGAAATAATGACATTATTGTTTGAAGAAGCAGTTGTATTAGAAAAAGTGGGTAATGTTACAATTATTTTCAATAATTCCGTAATTAACGAATCTTTTAAAAATAATAGAAAATATGAAAATCTTCAAA
>CAJVPL010000923.1:0-18337 GCA_910591945.1 Ambispora gerdemannii | reverse complement strand
ACTCACAAAGTAAGGAACCTGAATAGACTTTTTCTGTCTCGTAAAAAGAGAATAATGAATCTGCGATATAAACTTTGCGTAAGTCAAGTGGATTTTTTAAGACTAAGCGTGTTCGTGGAATCAGGAGCGTGAAAAAAATCGAGCTCCGTTTTGGGTAGTTATGCAGGCAATCTAATTACGTATTTTCATATGTACGTATATCGAAAACAAAGAATTACATTGATAATCCAACATAACAATAATTTCCATTACAGCTAATGGGTTTGCGTTCTCCTGACAAATCATCAGCGTTAGCGTTAGGATCGATATGCGTTTTTGATGTATTGTTTGAGGGTGATTCTAAAAGTTCCCGATCTATAAACAATATCTCATTCAATTTTTTGCGCGGGAACTACAATTTTCCAATTCCCTCCAAAGAATTTCGAAATTATTCCAAAAGAGGCATCAAATCTTGAATTCCTGCGGCAGTCAAGGGAATCGATACGGGGAATGCACCTTCGAACGCTTCGTTATTGACATCGGCAACCGAATCAAATGAATCGGGCGTGTTCTGGGATTCGTCATTACCGCTACGAAATAATAGATCAATATATGCTTCTCTGAATTCAGGTTAATTAATTGTATTCCGTATAATTTAGGAACGATCTTTACTCTAAACTCAAAGGTTGTTTTGGTACTTTTATCGTGAATTCGAATTTGCCGAATGGAAAGCGTTGAGAAAGTTCTTCAGAGGATAAAACGTTTTCCAATAGTTTCTCATTGATTGGTACGTTAACCCCGGGTATAAAGAGTTTGGTTGAGGTCTTTAATAATGTTGGGTGTCAACATTATTTCATTTCGTTGGTAATTGGAATTGTTGTAGAGGGTTGAATGCCAATCCAAAAAAGATAGAGTTCTGTTACCAAAGTATCGTTAAATCCTTTAATTCCATAATTTATGCGCTTAATATCCAACCTTAAATAGTCCACAATAGAATTTCCTAATTCCGTAAATCTCCTTTCGATTTATTCCCAAAATAAAAATCCTTTTTTAGATTAGTTTCCTGATTAAATACGAAAATAGAAACACTTCATTATGAAACAATACCTTAGCGTTAGTCATAAATCTCCCTTCCGATTCTTTAATATTAATGAACGTTCGACGCGTGATTTTCCAAAGGACAAACGATCATCTGTAGATAATAGTCCTTTAAGAAAAATAGATTAGAAATCGAACGATAGGTACTTGATCGTTGATAATAAACCCCAAAGAAACCGATGTAAAATACTAACCTTAGAATTAGCGTAGTAATTCAGTCCTGTATATATAGGGGTGCTTTCGAGCCTTCGTAGAAACATGCTTTGATCTAATAAAATAACAAAGTTCTTACTCGTAATAGTAATAATACTTGTGAATACACTATTATTTTATTCTATTGGTCGAACCTCAAACCTTGTGAGTAATTGCAAGTAGTAGATGCTCCTCCACTCTAAATAAGCCGTTAATCTCTTTTGGATTGTTATTTTGTTTTGATCTTTCTTGGACAGGCCGTACCAATAAGCCCTGTTGGATTGTTTTTGAATTATAATTTTATTTTGTTTTATTATTATCTTTAATGTCGATTTGCGTACAAGTCGCCACAGGAAGCCTTTAGAACGCCCAAAGAATCCCTTTACTCGTAAATAATTCAGTCTAGCTCTCACCCTGGTGCGAAAAACCCCTCTTTAACTAATTATTATAATCGACGCAACAGTACTAAAAAAAAATTATACGTGTCATCTTTGATTTAGAGAATTTAGTGGTTTTTTTTAGTTTTTATTTATTCTGCTATAGGTAATCGATTAGGGTAATCGATTAGAGAATGAAGAACCTTAGACTCGACAAGTCTCTTTTATATAAGATTAATTCCGCGCTTTTACATTATCGTAAACTGTTAAATTCCGATAGATATTTGATTTGTTATACTATTTTTTAATTATTCAGATTAATTCATGCTTCATGCCATTTTAGATAACTAAATTAAAAGATCAAAAGTTGGCATTGCAAATTGTGATAAATTAATATTCTAATGTGTAATATTAAGATTAAGCTTTTCGGGTAACTTTAGACTTTCGAAACACATACATCGTAGAGGTTTCTCTCAATGGGCAGTATCTGCGATTAATCCATAACCAATCTGTTAGTTATTCAGCTAATAGATAACGAATAAGTGTTTATACGTTTAAACAAAAAACTAATCCAGTTTATCCTGGATTATTACTTCCCATGTCAAAAAAAAAAAATAGAAAACCCTAGGTTTTAATTTATATTAACATAATTTTTTATTATTAAAAAATTATATCAAGGAATGTTTCCAAAATATTCAAAATAGGAATTCTGAGCTTTGGATCAATGAGCTTCTTGATCACAAAGATAACATTTCAAAATCCCTGTTTCTTGAATAATTGGAAACAGATCTTTGCAAGCTTCCAGATTGTCTTTATTAAACTGTGATATTCAGTAAAGCAGGCAACTAGGAGCTCTATAATGCTTTTTGCATCTATACTATTCGTATCATTGTTGCTATATTTATTATTTCCATCAATTACTAATTTCCCATTATCATTATTATCACTTTCATCATCTTTGTTGATATACATTCCTATATTATTTTTGATCTCAGTGACGATTGCTTTCTTATAATTACCTTCATTTGTGAGAATAATTCTATCTAATTCTTCATTTGTGAGAACAATTCTATCTAATTCTCTATTTTATTAATGTGATTTATCATATCATCATTGTCATTGACATTACTTGAATCTTGTCTATTTGTTGTATTTTCATACTTTTCACTATCATTTTCAGTATCTTCTATATTATCAGATTCATCATTCCCATTGATTACTAATATTCTATTATCATTATTATCACTTTCACCATATTTGATCTTAGTGATGATTGCTTTTTTATAATTACCTTTATTCATAGGAACAATATAGGTAATCATTTCACCTAATTTTCTGTTTTTATTGACATGATTTATTATACTGTTATTACTTAAATCTTGTCTATTTGTTATATCTTCATACTTTTTACTATTATTTTCAGTATTTTCTATGTTGAAAAATTTATTATTTTTATTGATTACTAATGTTCTATTATTATTATTATCACTTTTATTATCTTTGATCTCAGTGATGATTGCTTTTTTATAATCATCTTCATTCGTGAAAATAATATAAGTAATCATTCCACCTAATTCTCTGTTTTTATCAATGCAATTTATTATATTGTCATTGTCATCAATATTACTTGAATCTTGTCTGTTTGTCATATCTTCATACTTTTCATCATCATTTTCAGTATCTTCTATGTTGTCAGATTAATTATTCTCATTGATTACTAATATCCTATTATTGTTATTATTACTTTCATTATCTTTGATCTCAGTGATGATTG
Organism: Ambispora gerdemannii; assembly: GCA_910591945.1. NCBI lineage: Eukaryota > Fungi > Glomeromycota > Glomeromycetes > Archaeosporales > Ambisporaceae > Ambispora > Ambispora gerdemannii. The sequence goes on along the minus strand of CAJVPL010000923.1, from coordinate 14,917 downwards.
CTTTTTTATAATCACCTTCATTTGTGGGAACAATACAGGTAATCATTTTACCTAATTCTCTGTTTTTATTAACGTGATTTATTATACTGTTATTATTGTCAACATTACTTGAATCTTGTCTATTTCTCATATCTTCATACTTTTCATCATTATTATCAGTATCTTCCAAGTTATCAGATTCATCATTCCCATCGATTACTAATGTCCTATTATTATTATTATCACTTTCACCATCTTTGATCTCAGCGATGATTACTTTCTTATTACCTTTATTTATGAGAACAATATAGGTAATCATTTCATCTAATTCTCTGTTTTTATCAATATGATTTATTATACTGTCATTGCCATCAACATTACTTAAATCTTGTACATTTGTCGTATTTTCATACTTTTCACTATTATTGTCAGTATCTTCCAAGTTACCAGATTCATCATTTCCATTAATTACTAATGTCCTATTATCATTATTATCACTTTCACCATCTTTGATCTTAGTGATAATTGCTTTCTTATAATTATCTTTATTTGTGGAAACAATACAGGTAATTATTTCTAATTCTGTATTTTTATTAACATGATTTATTATACTGTTATTATTATCGACATTACTTGTATCACCCTTTGTTATTAACAAAGTAAGACATTTGACTTTTTCATATTTCTGAAAAGGTGACATCTAGTCAGAAGATTTTAAGGTTACTGTTTTCAGTGTTGTATTTGTTGTTAGTGGTGATGGTACAAAGAGATTACTCTTTCTTTGTCTAAATAAACCATCGACATTCTCACTAAAGCCACTAAGCACTATTTTATTGGTTACCAATGGTAATAATGAAAAAATATTAGGTATGTTTACTTCAGTCTTCTGAGAGCTTGCTTTTCTGACTCTTAGTAAACGAATGGATCATAGTTTTGGTGCAGATTGAAAACGCTTTCTGTACATTTTTTGAACAGGTCATATTTTTGGTGAAAGTCGAAAATGCATTTTCACCAACACAAACTGTCGAACGAATACAGTGATGCATTTTATATTGTATATGTATTTGGAAATAGCAGTATTAAAAAAAGCGCGCAAAAAATATTTCTTTGTTTTCTTGAGTTACACGTTACTAATAGAACATCCTAATTTATATAGCCACATCTCATCACGCCATTCAAGTCAAGTTCTGGGAGGGGTGCACTTGTTAACATCGATTGTGCATCATGATTAATAATTGTTTATCAAGATGGGAAAAAAACAAGCATGATGCAATTTTATTGATTATAGATTAATTGATATGATAGTATTGGTAAGAAGAATTAAACTTGTTTATGTCATATTTTTTCACTATAAACGTTTTTACTATTTATTAAATCACGAGATCCTATAAAAATCACTATTTTGGCTTAAAATGCTGTACTATAATGTTAAATTTCAATTGGATGAAAATTTACACGTGATATTTAATTTTGTTCGTTTAATGTTCAGGGAGGACGTTAAAGATTAACGTTAAGAATAAGTTTATATATTACATGTACATAGTTTGGCTGTATCAGTATACGTATTTATTTGCTACGTAGTAAATGATCTACATTAATAATGATGCGAAGAAACAGAGTGCAAGAAATCATTAATTATACATGTATATTTGAATAAATATGTTAAAACTTTTCCTCCCCCCTTTTAGTGACTATCGATATCGCTATCAATACCTGAAAATTTGCTGGTGACACAGCAATTGTGGTGACTAAGTGACCTGCACTGTAAAATCAAATATTTTGAAATTCAAAGTCTCAAAAGCAAAAAAATTGGGTTTTGATGTACATTCCTTAATTAACTTTATTCAGGGATTTTTTTTGTAAAATATCTAACTTCGGCTCGCATATAATCATTGCTATTTTAATATTTCATCAGAGATTTTTTACTTTCGGAGAATATTGACGAAGTTATTGAAAATATTTGCTTTTTGTATTCAAAGCTTGTTTCTCATAAAAGTAAAGCATAATATAGCTTGCCATTTTCATACTATCGATTATAAAGAAGTTGTAATATGTCTGTGAAATAATTCAAAATTCATGATTATATCTATCCTCGTCAATACGCAAAAGTCTACAATTGTTCATAAAAATTTCGTGTCTACGAAGCACAAATCAGATAATAAAATCTCTCAATAACATCGCACTTATGACAATTCGTCTCTTCCTCTTTAAAACTAAGGAACGATAATAATAATAATAAGACCAAAATACGCGTCACTATGATCTCGTGTATTCAAAATGATTATTTAAGATTAACTATCCAAATACAAAGTAAATTTGTTTTATTAATAATGTTGAAGCAATTAATTGAGTCAAACAAGAAATAATTTTGAATGACTCATCAACAAATTTTATCGTTAACAAAATTTAATTCATTAGATAAAATGGATTTCCCAGTTAACGTTAAGAAGTTTATGGATAGCTTAGGTGCGCCGAACCATATAACAAAGAAATCCAACCAAAACAACACCTAAGATTGATGAGTTAAATTGCAAGTTTTATAAATGTGAGCGGCGGAAGATCTTGTGACATATTATTCAATAGCAGTTCCGAAATGGTCACCTCTGAATCAAATGGTAAAGATTACTGAATAATGTCTTAATTGGTGTCTACATAGAAACAATCGAAACTGATGACGTTAACACTGAAGAACGCTAACTATAGAATCACCTTATACATAGTACTCTCTAACGATTTGAACATCGATACCCCTTGGGTACTAAGCACACGCTATAAAATTCATATAAGTAGGATAATTTAAATTATTTAAATAACTAATTTAGAAGCCCTAGTAATTACATTTCAATTGTTTTAAAACAACGTATAAGGTCAACTTTTCATATTTAAATTTTCGATGAACCTCTATGCAAATAAAAGATCCTAGTAATTTATTACCGTAGACATTTTTTTAAATGTTACATATGTAAAGATATTAGTACATGTAGAACCGATCGGTTTCATCTTTTTATTCTCATTTTTTGAACTACATGCAGTTATTAATAACTAGTTCCCTGTAAAAAAACAATCAGGCAAAAATTCGGTTTTTTTAGTTCCGGAAAATCACAGGTTAAGTTATCTTGAAAAGTTGAATGGTGGTATTTTTATCCAGATCGAACCTGTGGATCACAAGATATCGTGTCCCAAAGTTACTGGATCAATTTTTAGTCACCAGCAAAAAAGAAATTGTCACGACGCTTCCGTTATAATAAAAATAAAAGTTAAAATAGGAATAGAAGTACGTTGAGGTAACTCGTGACCTATGAGCTGATGTACTACTAATAGTAACCCCATCTGCCGAACTTGATGTTGTCTTTGATCTGTCTTAGGTATACTGTATTTATTTTTTATCTTTGAGAGGGGAGTATTATCGCCAAATTTAGTATTTTTTCGTCCAAGTTATTTGTCATGAGTTTGCTTCAGCAAGTTGTAGGATGCAAAAGATACATGATCACTATTACTCCAGCTTGACTTTGTCAAAGTGTCTTCTGAGGCATGGAATTGGTCTCTTACCTCGTGGCAATTTTCCAATAACTTGAGGAATCGGTCACAGCATTGTTTACTCCATACAACGATCTTGAAAATGATTGAGATAGATCCAATTGTCTGACAAGATCTTAACGATGCCAATGGGTTAAATCACTGAATCTGACTCTTTGAAGCCAAAAAATTGAACTGAAATATCTAAAAAAAAAACTAGTGACAAGAGATAAGAAAAATTGGTAGGTACATGTACATGTATTTGGTTATTTACATAACAATATGCGTTCTGTCTCTCATCGTTTAAAAATATTGCTATCACAACATGATAAACAAACTTGAAATTTAATTTTAATTAAGACTGTATACTGTAATAGGTCAATTTCTAGTGTTAAGGTGATAAAATAAGAGCGAAAATTTTGTTTTTACCGATTTACTAAAGGGACATTTTAATATAACGGACCCTCTTTAGAAAACTCGAACCTCAATTTAGTCCAATTTTTTTTAGTAAAACCAATTATGTTTTGCAGAACAAATTAATTAAGACTCACAATGAAATTTCTTAAAAAACTTTAGTTTCAAATTAATGACTATGAGATTAAGTCAAAGTTTAAATTTTCTAAAGAGAGTCCGTTATATCAACTTGCACGTGTACCAGGAGTTTTGTTAAACTCAAAATTTTGGTAAAGCTCGCCTGGTCCGATTCTGTTAGTCTATTTTATTCGTTTCAAATTCTATCCTGATTGTTATATTTTAATTTCTATTTTTTTTTCGATCCTTAATTATATTTTAAATTCTCTCTTAAACAATAGTGTGCATTATGCGTTAAATTCTTGAGTAATACTTCACAATGTAATCAAAAAGATGTCTAATATAGTCAAGGAAATTAATAAAAATTCATAATTAGCTGCGTACAATTCTTCAAGTAATTGAGACTTGTAATTGATTGTGGTTGGGACCTTTGACCCAAAAAGGGCATTGCTACTGTTGAACGGAATATTGTTGATTAATTTAAGGCTTTTAGCAAAAAAAAGAAAGTTAATAGAAAATATTTTTGATAAGAGAACTCGTCACGTAAAATATAGCACTCAAAACTACCTTGCCTAAAAACTTGGACCATCCAAATTCTCGTCTGGAACCTTCTCGATGTTACACTGAACTGTATCTATAGATATCAGCACAGGAATTAGAAACTAACGAATATTACTCAGTCTGTGCACTCGTTGTAGGAAGATTGCCAATTACGACTAATCACAATCGACCCACGACAATACCAAAACCTCTGTAACTTGGTGAAACTAGATTAAATATGTCTTTTATTTTAAAGAATTATCCCATTTATTCAAAATTTGATGAATTTTCCTATAGAGGTCCGAATCATTCGATGCAAGATTGATTTAATGCGAATTTGCATGACTGATCAATTCGGATGGGTAACCTGACACTATTCAATCATTTAAATATCGGATCATTCATTTATTTTTCCACAATTTCTATTATTGACATTAACATTCAATACTTTTAGATCCAAATCTTCATGATAGGATATTCTTAATAAGAAATATGAAACTTGAGATTTTTCCTCCAGGAGAATAAATTTCAAATCATTTATTCATTAAATAAAATTCACTATTTTAAGGGTATCTTTAATACATGTAATTTGTGTTCCCATATTGATATGATAAAAATAGAATTCAAGTCGTGCAAATCCAAGTTCACATGACCAACTGCCGATATTTTTTTCGTCAAACCATCATTTCTCCCAATCTCACATCTTCCAATATCACATTAAGTACATGTAATTAGAGAAGCTTTATGTAGATACACCTGTAATTCTACCGCTAATAATTAAAATTTGATAAATTCTCTTGATATATGAAAATCTATTAATAACCTCTCGATATAAGAAGACTTTGAAATTTTTACTATGTTCCCGACACCTTCTTATAAAGAGATTCGCTGTATTATATTAATGTTGATAAACGCCGTCATCATCATCATTATGTATCAAATTAGAACTTGCGAACGTTCCCTTTTGAAAAATTATGTTGAATATATTGCAAAAGAGAGTTTCTAAGCAGAGCTATCAAACAGGAAAAATTAGAAGCAAAGTCGAAAAAGTAGGTCATAGTTGTGTTGCAATGAAAGCAAGAATGAAAGTTGCCTAACTAGAATTATCCATAGGCCAAATATGCGTTGTAAAATACACAATCTTCTAGTTTAAAGATATAAAGAACATCGAAACAAAGTTTATTTATCCAAATTGTATTATTGCCTAACACTATGCTTGACAATATAATATAATATTACAGTACAGTATTTGTGTTGATGAATTTCATATTTCGTCATTTTCTTATTTTGTATTGTTCTACAACCGAATGCGCGCAGTAACTCCGGGCTCTTTTTACCATCCTTCGTAGTATCGGTGCTGTCGATCTTATTTAATGAAATCCCGACAACCATACTCCCGACAATCGATAAACCCGACAAAATAAATTCCAAAACCACGAAATCCCGAAACCATGAAATCTTGAAATCTCAAAAGCATAAAATCACAAATTACGAAATCCTGAAACCACCAAATCCCGAAACCCAGAAACATAAAATTTTGACGTTCAAAATTCCTGGCAATTAAAAGCATGATGCCTATACGCATAACACTAATCTTATCTCCCAGCACTAACCCTTACTATAGCTTTATGTACATAACATTAAACGTAAATATTGGGATTTTAATGTCAGATTTTGAACTGCCGGGATTTGTGATTTTGTGATTTCGGGATTCATGGTTTAAGTATTTAGTTTGTCGGGTTTATCGATTGTCGAGAGTGTGATTGTCGGGATTTGAACAGCTTAACATTGTTGTTGGCAACCGCCGGTTAATTTTGAAAGGTAAGTTTAGTTTTTAGCTGTGTTCTATTTGTTGATAGTAGCTTTGCTGTACTTAACAATGGTTTTGTGTTCAGTCAGTCATTAATAGTTGATATTGAGAACATTTTCATAACTGCATTTTGGTTAGGAGCATTACCTTTGTTGATTGTTGGCCTTTTTGCCATTATTGTATTGCTTCATTTTACAAATTCTGAGTTTGGCAGTCATGGTTTGGATTTATTATAAAAATCGTGAGAATTTGAACAAATGATTTTTTTGGATTTCGATAGATCCTCTGAAGTCGATCTGTTTTCCTGGAATAGGATCGTGAAATATTATTTAGTACATGTACCGTAGTCGTACTCCTTTATAGATATCTACTACAAGATAATGATCATGACTTCATTCACCAAATGGTCCTCCTACCGTCAACACTGACTAATTCTCAGTGGCATTGAATCAATAACCTCTCTTAGAATCAATTTTAAGTTCATTAACAGTCCTGGAAAACGTTCACGCTTTTGAATATTATTCAATAATCTCCAAACATTTTTGATCAGGTTAAGACAAGATGAACTCGCAGGCCAGTCCATAATTTGAATGTTTTTTATTTCGAATCATTCCATTCCATGGCTTTTACTGCAACATTTTTCCCAACTAATTCACACGTCATATTGTAAAAAGGTAAAAGATAGCTTGTTGTATTATTTTTTTTAAATTCGTCGCAAAATATTAACGGTTCTTTTATCTCCCCACAAAACATCCAATGCTATTACTAAGCACCGATCACTCTTAAAAGAGAGTGCAAGACACTCTACATTGCACCTTTCCCCTGTGTGCCACCATAACCTTATTTGACGGTATTTTCACACTTGTTTCGTCAGAAAATATTAGCTTTGACTAACATAGGCAGTTTTTTTGTTTTTTCGCCAATTAACACGTATGAATGGCTTTTTTGCAGTGCAGCAATACCGAATCGAATTCTAGCATTATGTAGTATATTCTTAGCAGTTGATACACTACATTTGAGTCCTAAGTCATTTATAATTACGTGTAATGGCTTACGTCGTGTCTTGGTGACTTCTTGTATGTAGTGCTCCAACTGGGTCGGGGTCAGATTGGGGTCAAACCTGACCTGAATATTTCAGGTCAGCCTAAATATCGTTGTTTCTCGTTCAATATTAATTGAAATTAAACGATAATTTGTGGATATATACACAATTATATTCCAAATAACTCTACATAGGACACAAAATACAAGTTTCTTAGTAAAAATAAACGTTATTAACAAAAAACTATTTTACAATTTTCGGGTCAAACCTGACCTGACCCAAAATTATCGGTTCAGGTTGACCTCAAACCCGACCTGACCCGACCCGAACAGATCTTTACTTGTATGAGTGCACTCCAGACTGAGGTAAATTTCCAATTTTCTCGTTTTCTTATAAATCTTTGTATGATGGTGAGTCCCGCCTCATTTTTGCAATTCTCTTAGCACTCATATATTCCATGAGAGCAAGGATTTTGCCTTTATCCATGTCGGGTAATTGGATTCGGGTGGATGGCATATTTCACATAATAATATTTAATAAAGAAATTTACTAAACTGACAATGTTGTCAAATTGATATTAACATACATGTACAGTATTGCCCGGTTCATATTTATATAGTAAAATGGAAATTTTCAAGCTATATACGTACATATTCATAATTTTTTAGTAATTATTTTTATATATTTTAAAGCTAATTAATTGTATTTTTGAAAAATGATACAAGGCTGGTGGCAATTTTAAATACAACGACTTTTGATTGTAAAGCAAAAAAAATTTTTCCCATGCTTTTCATATAAAAATAGAATTTTTCGAGGAAACATTAAATTGAATTGTTTCCGGTTTATCATAAAACTTTTCAAAAAAATTCCGGAATACTTTCACCCGCAGAACCACCTCAACTTAATTCAAGTTTTGTGTATACATAATTATTTCTAAATATTATGCCATTTAAAGTTAATTAACTGTATTTTTCAAAAAATTATTACTATCTGTAAGAGACTTAAAATGCAAGAACTGTTTAATTATAAAATCATGAAAATAAATTTATATATGTCGAGAGTTAACCATAGTATGGTGCAAAAAGAATAAACACATCAAATAATTTGTATATAGCTCAATTTTATTTGCGTTAAGAATTTCAGGAGATACTAGTACAAGTTTTATGATGGTAGATAGAACTCTTGTTCGCTTGCAAATATTGGTTTGAATATATCTTTTGCTTTATTTAATAAATTCATTTTGTAACTACGTATTATTAATTTTACATTCAAAAAAGCTAAATTTCATGAAAGAAGTACATGCGAACTTATTAACTTCACATTTAAACAATTGTTAAATTTTACAAAAGGGTGTTTTGTAATATTCTAAACTTACTACGTATCTAGACTAAAATAAAGTGGCAAGAAAAGAGAAGAGCAAAATAGGAATAAGCAATAATAAAATAGCTAGTTTGTTCCAAATTCACTATCAAAAATTTATCATAAAGTGCCACTTTAATGCTAAGTTCTCTCTTCAACTTTGAATATGTTTTAACCTATTGTTTCTGAAAAGAAGAATAAAACTACCAAAACATTTTTATTAGTAAAGTTAAATATGTATTAAATTTTTTAGCAACTTAAAATGAATTATACTAAATAAATAAATAAAAATAATTATAAATAGTTATTAAAAATATGTATCTAAATTTAAACAAATAAAAAATTAATAATTATAAACTAAAGAAAAAAACAAAATAAAATAAAAAATCAAATTGTTTTTTCATAATTAACCTGTTCATTCTAAAAATCTAATTTATATAATTAAGACAAATCCAATTATATAGTGATAAAACTTATCTTAATACTTAGCATATCCACATAATTATTTATAATTATTAAAATGCTTTCATTATATAATGATTTATTTTAATTTACTAAAAATTTTAATATAAATTCTTACTAATAAATAATATATTCACAATTTTATTTCTTATTTTCAGAAAGAGTTATATTAAAAATTAACTATGTAAATATGTATTTAGTTAATTTTTATATAACTCATACAATAAGTTATAACATATCCAAATTAAGAAAGTCAAAAATTAAAAGATCTGAAAGATTTCAAAATATTAAAGCTTTGCTATACAATAAATTAAGTATAGTATCTTTAAAACAAGAAATCAAACAAAGAAAAATTACTATTTTAAATTGCAACCTTCATTTATATTGAAAAAATTATATATTATATGATGAATTTATCATATAAATTTGTGATAATAGAGATAATAGCAAAAATAATAAAAAGAAAAAAAAGAAATAATGAAGGTAATGATAAAGATGATGAGAAAGATGATGAGAAAGATAATGGTGAAGATATTAACAAAGATAATAGTGAAAATAATAGTAACAACAAAGATAATGATAAAGATAGGGATGAATTTAAGCTACTTTAAGTTGCATCATATAGTTCTGAGCCTTCCATATGTTTTATTCTAATAATAGTCAGAGAATGATTAGTTAGTAGCATGGACAAATAGGTGTCATTTAGAACGAGCTATTTTGCATTATATATAGAAGTATATAGAGAAATCAGTCAACTTCAAGGTAAAGATTATTTAAAACTTTATTTTTAACCACCATTCAACCTTTACCTGAATGAAACTAAAGAATGAACAACTCAAGTTTGAGACAAGGTTGTATTCTATTTTTTTCGCTAAATAGAACAGAAAGATTTTTTTTACTAATTTTTATATATGAAATTTAAATACGTAGATTCCAAATGTTTATAATAATCACACTCGTATAGTGATCAATGTGACAAATCACCTTACTGTTACGATCTATTAATTTTTCTTCCCACACTTCTTGTTAGTGTTATTCGCGAATTCTTTCTTTGACTTTTTTTTTTACTTTTCAAAGTAAAGCTGGAGTAGTTATTTTGCTGTTAATTTTGTCCCGTTATTCTTTCCTTTAACATTTCTCGCTTGTAAGACTTCTAGGTAATTACCTTAGTGGTAGTATATCCACACTTCTTGCTAACACTATTCACACTACTTTCTTGCTAGCACTATTTACACTCAGTGCTAAGAGATGTTTTGCGAGTTGTTTCTTTAGCTTTTCTTTCTTCAAAGTTTTTTCTCTGAATTTTTACTTCTTTTTCTAAAGTAAAACTGGAGTCGTTGTTTTGCTTTTGATTTTGTCTCATCATTATTTCTTTCCGGGTAGTATATCTAAAAACAAAAACAAAAAGAAACCACCTCCGTGGTAGTGTATCCACCTTTGTGGTAGTGCATCAATCTTCGTGGTAATGCATCCATCATTTTTCGTGGTAATGCATCCATTATTTTTCGTGGTAATGCACCTTTACCCGAGGCAGTGAATCTAAAAAATCATAAAAAAATAAAAGTAATCACCTCTGCGGTAGTACATCCATTCACTTCGTGGTAATGCAAATTTATCCGGGACAGTGAATCTAAAAAATCATAAAAAAAAATAAAAAGTAATCACCTCTGTGGTAATGCATTCATTCACTTTCGTGATAATGCACTGTTACCCGTGGGCAGTGAATCTAAAAAATAAGCAATCACTCTATGCATCCTGACCAAGTAGTGCATTTATATTCGGATCTTCGCCTATGGTCACTTCGGTTTAACTGTATAGATAAATGATTGTTCATCTGGAATGTGTGCCAGGTTCGTGGCGCAGCCATAAAATTACCCAAAAGTTGATATAGGGTTAGGGGGTTAGAGTAGATATTAAGGTTATATGTAAAATTGCCTCACCGACATTTTTATTTCCCGTATTTTTCGCATTTTTCATTATTTTGCGTCGGATTGTTTTGCCGGCTGATCAAAAATTCACACATCCTTATTGGTCTGTGCCACCAGTAAATCGCATTCTTATTGGACTGCGGCACGAACCTGCACACATTCCAGATGTGCTAACGAGATATCAAGTGTTAAGGTTAAGGTTAGAGCTGACATCAAGGTTATATATAAATTGTCTTCTCGACATTTTTTGATAGCGCGTCAAGCTAGATTGCCGGGTTGATCAAAAATTTGCTACATTCCTATTGGTTGCGTAGAATGGTTGCGGATACATCACGTGAACGGTACATTTGTTGCCACGGCCAGGGTACTAATGATTTATATCATAACTTCGGTGACAACCTCCTCGTACGTGATTAGTATTCCGAATGGTCTGGTTCGGTTCAGATTTGTGATTGATCTAAACCGAAATTTCGGTTCGGTTTGCAATCCGAAACCAAACCGAAAATACGGGTTGATCCGAAATTTAAATGAATGTAGCGAGTACATGCATTTAATACTGGATATAGTCTATGCGTAATAAATTAACCATATTTCTTAATGAACGAAATATTCCAGTTTATCAAGTTTTGCTCAGCACAACTAGGTACTTTTCTATTACATATTAGATAGAGAAGTCAAAAATAACATTTTTAGGTATATATATAGCTACTTATTTGAATTAAAAATGAAACTGTTTATTTTGATAACAAAATTATTTCTTCTCATCATATCATTTCGGATTAAACCCGAAACTGAATCATTATCAACCAAAATGTTTTTTCGGTTTGGCTTCGGTCTGGGTTGGTCCGGTTCGGTTTCGGATTGATCCGAACCATCCGGAATACAATATGTAAATTATAAATATCTGCAGCTTTATTGTATTGCTTTCTATGGACTCATATAAGGAAGTACTCCGCCAATTTTTTGAGCAGATTTTTCTATATACAAAATCAACAATTTGAGGTCATATCTTTATTAATATATTTCCAGGATGAAACTTACGATGCAAAAATTCCTTACATATATCGTGTATAAACGACTTATGATAAATAAATATTCTTCTGCATTATCCATTATTGTCGAGTATTCATTTGTACTGGGTTTTTGGTTGTGCCATAATAACTAATATTGTAATCCCTAAGCAGTCTAAATCTAAGTCAATTATATTGAAAAACAAAAAAGCAATATCGATATGCTTACACTTTAAAGGTTTATTTTCTACATACGGACATGTACTGTTACCACCGGCAAACAAACTTCCTCGATTACGGTTCATCGAGGATAATCGAAAGAAAACGAGCCGCGAATGTCAATAGCGTCGGATCAGTGTATGTGTAGCATCGCTGATTTCCAAAACCGGTAGAGTTTACAGCAACAATTGCGGCGAGTTCCCATCACGATCGTCCACAATACCGCAAGTTGCCCAAACCGGTAAGCAGCAGATTTCGTCACGAATGTCAACAAATGCGGTTTATGGGTTTTTCAGCATGATGACATGTTAATAAAAAAACAACAAACTCCCCTTTAGTATGCGACACAAAATCACGCCATTTACCGCGTTCTCTTTTTTTGCTTCTCATCACTATTTTTCAGCGTCTCATCATTGTTTTTCAGCGTCTCATCACTGTTTTTTTTTAGCATCTCCTCATCGTTTTCAGCATCTTCTCATCAATCTTCAACACGGTTCCATCAGTTTTTGAGTTTGTAACAGTTTCTTCTGTAGATGATAGAGCGTCCGTCATAAACTCTTTTATTTTATTTTAGTAAAACGTTATGCTTTCTTTGATAGTACAAAAATAATAATACACAAAAAAATGTATAAAAGAATGGCCCACGGGCTATTAATAAAAGTAGAAATAAAATTGTGTACAATTCTTCTCCAAGCAAAAATACAGCTTGAATCTTTGCGTACAACTATACTAAAAGCGAAATATTGATTGTAAAACTCTTCCCCTCTCCTTCACATTAATCTTGATATCGTATTACTTGTTGGTTAGGTCCTTTGCACCAGAAAAGGCACTGTTTTTTTGTAAAATCGCATTGTTAATGAAAAACCGTTTTAAGAGTTTAAGGCTTTTTTCTAGAAAAAGCAACGATTGTTAGTAATATTTTTAAGAGTTTAAGGCTTTTATCTATAAAAAGCAATAGTTAAGAAAACCCCGAACACTCACCCGAAACCCATAGTCTCTCCCTTTCCCCCAAAAATCAACGTAAGTCAACGATATCCGTAGATATCGGCACAGACTTTAGATACCGAATAAACGTCAATAAATCTAATAATCTCTCCCAAAGCCTTGTTGCGTTAGAAATCCCTCAATTTAAAATAAGTGCAACAGTACCAATACTCCGTTATTGTGTAACGATGTTTACACATGTAGTAAAACTTTGAAATGTCACAATTTACATGCGTGCGTTACGGTACGGTTACATAGTGATAGAATTTCCATTTGTTTATCGTTATCGTTTTTTTCCGACGACCAAAATGGCATCTTTTTCGTATACTGCAACTCACTGGTTGGAATACGCTAAGTCTGAAAAACAAATAAAATTTTTTGATTTCAATAAATTTTCTGATAAGGAAGTAATTGGAAATGGAGCATTTGGTGAAGTTTATAAAGCTGAATTAAAAGATGAAGATTTAACTGTCGCTTTAAAATGCCTTTATGTAAAAAATAAAACATATAATGAAGAAATAAACAAACGGTTTATTGAAGAGGTATAATTTATTTAAGATTCGAAATATCTAATACGTTAATGCTAATCATGTTCATTATCGTTATATAAGTTGAAGGTCCTTATTCAAATCAATCATCATAAAAATATTATTCGCTTTTACGGACTCACTCGAGGTAAACATGTTAATTTTTTTTATTAAGTCTAATATAATTTCATTAATAAGAAATGTTCTTTAGACCCGACTTCTGAGAAGTATATGCTTGTTTTGAAATATGCTAATGGCGGAACTCTTAAAGAGTATTTAAACATTAATTTCGATAACATGAGTGGCGATGACAAATTGAGTTTGGCTAAACAACTCGCTAAAGGAGTAAAGTGTATACATGATGCAGGCATTATTCATCGAGATTTGGTAAGACATTACGTATATATATATATACTCAATATGCTGTCGATTTTATTGTTACAATACTAAGATTGAACTGTTTATTACATGTAATAGAATCACAACAATATACTCGTTCATAAAGGAAAACTCAAAATTTCCGACTTAGGTTATTCGAAGCTTTCAAATGATCAATCTAACTCGAAAACCGATTTGGGTGTGATAAGTTATATTGATACCGCGTTTCTAAGAGATATAACTAATTTTAGACGAAACGAACAATCCGATATTTTTAGCATTGGAGTGCTATTTTGGGTTATTTCCAGCGGTCGTCCCCCGACTAATCAATATGGATATAGTTTTTGTACTTCATCAGAAAAAGAAATAAGAATTTGCGAAACTCCAGACAAATATGTTAACCTTTATCAAGCATGCTGGGATGACGTACCAACGCATCGTCCAGATATTCATGAAGTAAATAGACAACTTGAAGAAATAGAATGGCCAACCGCTTCGTCCGTCTTAGTTCCAGAAGAACTGGCTTTTAATTCAGATATCGATATTATTAATTCAGTTTCCGAAGATGAAGACGAAATTCAAATAGAATTGGAAATTTCAAATGGTGAAAAAATTATTGACGAATTGGTAAC
>CAJVPL010000922.1:0-18349 GCA_910591945.1 Ambispora gerdemannii | reverse complement strand
TTTTATTTTGGAATTATAAGTACTCTTTGGTTAAATTTACCTTTAGTTTAGTCTTGTTATTAGTTTAGTTTTATTTTTGTCATCTTTTATCTTGTCAAGAAACATCATTTATCGTCATAAACACTATTTAGTTATAATATTCAAAGAAAATTGCCGTGAACACAGTCACTATTGTCATTTTGAAATACTTTCATACGCAAAAGCTCAAAACGGTAACAATATTAAAATTTATTAATTAAATATAGTAAAATATGAATTTTTTTATATAAAAGTTTTCAATTTTATTAATAAATATTTTTTATTTTTATATTAAAATAAAGATAATATTAGATTTAATTTAATCAAGTTATTTTAATTGCATATAAAGTTAATTATTTTTTTATAATTAAAACATATAAAAAAATAATTAATTTTATATATAATTAGAACAATTTTATTAGATTAAATCTAAAAAATCTAAAAATATATATATTAAAATATGTAATATTATTTTATTTTAATGTAAAAATAAATATTTATTAGTAAAATTGAAAACTTTTATATAAAAGAAAAACTTGTATTTTACTATATTTAATTAATAAATTTTAATATTATTGCATTATTTTTGATTATTATATATATTTCTAAATTTTTTAAATTTATTTAATAAATTTATTCTAATTACAAAGTTATTACAAAAATTTTTATAATTAATTTTACATTTTAATAGTAACTTTATCAAATTAAATTCAAAAAATTCAATAAAAATATATGTTAAAATATAACTATATTTATTAATAAAATTATATATGTAATTTTATAATTTTGTCAGTTACTATATATAAAAAATTTATTTTTTATAATTATATTATTAAATTAAATAATTTTTTAAATCAGAATTTTATTATAAATATTATTATAAAAAATAATTTTATTATACGTAAAATTATAATAAAAATAATTATAAAAAAATTTTATTTTATTATGAAATATATTTTGAAATATTTATATTGAAAAACAATTATATTTTAAGTTTTTTTTAAAATAATAATTTTATTTAGAACATGTTTAAAGTAACTAAAATATTTTTTGTAATAATAATTTTGTTTAAACATGTTCCATGAGAATCTTGTTCAGAAACATGTTTAAAATAATTATTTTATAATAATCTTATTCAAAAATATCTTTCGAAACAATTTTTTCATGAAAAACTTTTCCAGAAACATTTTTTACATGCCAATTTTGTTCAGATATGTTTTAAGACAATTTTTTGTTTCAACACTTTTCCAACTTCATACGTAATGAAGTGAGCTATATTTAGTTTTCATTAGAATAAAACAAAATTCTATATACGTATTTAACAAACACTCATTTATGCTACTTTTCATATCAAATTTTTTCATTATGCTAAAGCGAAATACTGTTCGTTTTCATATCTTTTTATCATAATGTATAACTTCTAATTATATTAATCAAAGCCTGCCTTGAATTTACATATTGTTGCTGCAATATGTTCTGTATATATAAATATAATAATTCTAAATGTCTATATAGATAGTGTCGCGGTATTTAATGTGACGAACATCTTTATAACGAACACGGATAATGTTTAAATTGACTACGAGTTCGTTATATAAAATACAACAAATTTGATATAACGAAATAGAACCGTTAGTTCGTTATAAACAGAGTTGACAGTATGTCTAAGTATTTTTGTTTTCTATTGCGGAAAAGCATAAAATAAAGATGAAAGAAGAGAAAAAGCTCACTAAGCATATTTTTAAGGGTAATATAACCATAAAAGGTGTAGTGTGACAAGTCATATGAAAATATTGCAATTGTTTATGCAGTCAATCTGGAAGATAGACTGATAAATTTGTCTTTGGGCAATTGATACCTGCCTGATTTTTTTACAATGCTGATGATGCGAATATCTTCTTTCACTGAGACACCCTTTGTTTTGTTGCGCTTTACATTACGGAAAAAGAGTTCTTCTAATCGCTGTTTTTATCATTTAATATTAAAAAAAATTAGTGAATTCGTTTTGATTGTAGATTGTAATGAAGTAGAAAAATGTACCTGTTGCTTTTCTGGTGGTTTAAACTGATCAAACTTAGCTTTTACTTGTTTGTCGGCTGCGGCTTCAACTACAAAATCGAGATTATATTCGAGTAAATACTTGAATCACCATTAATTCAACCTCAATCCGAACCAGTATCTAGAATGACAATATATACCAACCTTCAGCGATATCATGATCTGCTCCAGTTCCACTAAAGATACTTTTAATCATGTTCAAGGCTTTTAACCGATTAAAGTAAATCTCAAATCCAATATCAGGTGTGTTAATGACATTAAATAATTCTTGCTCTGGTAAATTACATAACCAATCGTGGACAACCCATTTGTGTGGTGGTTCATCACAATAAATTAGATCGGCACGCGTTTTCGGAGTGTATTTTTCACGAAGTTCTCCAAATTCTTCGTCTGTATGATGTGGAAAAAAGTGTTGCAATACAATTTTGTGGTCAAGATATTTTGCAATTGTCCACGTATACGTTGTATTATTAGCAGTATTGGTAGTAGGGGTGGACTTTGTTGTCGAAGACTTTGATGACGTCGTCGATGTTATAGCTGGTCTTTTTATTGGTGTCGTTGGCCGAGAATTTTTTTTCGGTGGTGTTGAAGTCTTTCTCATTGACGGTTGACGACGCATTGTTGTTGTTGCTACTTTTGTGGCCATCATTTTTTTATTTGTATATTTGTATCTATTTTTCTTTGTTGTTGTATACTATTTTTCTTTATTTGTTGTCTATAGATTTGTATTGATTTTTTTCCCTGAAAAGAACTCTAAATTTATATTTCTAATTTTTATATTACAAGAGAGAATATCGATATTAATTGAAAAAAAAAGGCGGGTAATATTACGGCAAAGTTACATGATCGTTTTATATATTTATACCCCGACCAAACCTAATTGTGCAACAACAATGTTAACTTGACACTTTATTATGCGTGTCACGTATTGTTGTTTACGTATATGAATTAAAATGGCCAATGACGCAGTAAAAAACTTCGGCTCAGTGATAAAATGATGAATATGATTGATTGTCGTATTTTAATACATGTATTATCATTCTGCGACAAAATCCTCCCGATTACGCATACTTTTCTCATGCTTTCTTAAAATGGTGCATTATTAAAAACATTTAAGCTAAGTAAAAAAGAGAAATTCACTTTCTAATTTCGCACGAAAGCGAAAGGCTGTGTTTATCACTTGTATTTGTACAACTAAAGTGATATATATACAGTATATTGGTCCAATCATCCAAGGAATCAATAACATAATCATCATTTGATGCATGTGCGCATGCATGCATGCGCGTACGCCTATAAGATATACGTATGATTAAGACAAAGGAGTTGAATTGTCGTTTTTTTGGGGAGATATTGACTCTACTATGGTGAGTGTAGTAACGGTCACGGTAATGGATATAAAAACCTAAATCCTGAACAAAATTCTCTTCTGATCTATTTGCTTTTTCCAGTGTATCAAAAAAAAGTATTTAATTTTAAATATTTAAGGTTTTTCTTTGTTTTTCAAACGCTTAATTACATTACATGAACTGGTCTGAAAACTTGTTGTAATTTAAGAAAACTGAGTTTCAATAATGTACTATGCGGAAAACTGTCTGAAAATCATGAGCTAATAAAAATATACATGTAGTATGTCGTGTGCCAATTGGAATCATATGATCAATATTATATTACTGTCACCAAATAAATTAATATTTATTTTTCCCAAACGAAAAATACGAGCATAACAGTAACATTATCGGCTTTTGACGTAGCATTTGCAGCCGAAGAAGCCAACGCGTCAGCTATTTGATGAACGTCGTATCCGAGATCCAGGCCTTCAGTCACTGCCTCAACGACCGTTTGTTCGTCATAAACATTCCAGAGTCCTATTATTTTTTCTATAGTTAAATAAGCAAGTAAATTCTAAATCAAAAAAATAAATTATGTATGCTAACCATCTGATGCCATAATCAGAAATTCATCTTCAAATGGGATCAAATTGACTACGTCTATATGCGGAATAGGGGAAATCCAGTCTTTCCCGGTTCCAGTTTGAGGTGATTTAAAGTCGAAGTCTCCAAGAGCTAATCGTTAAGAACATTATTAGTGAAATTTTTCCTTGTGTTCTCGCGTTAAATAATCTTAACCCACCTCGTGTCATATTAACTGAACAGCCAGCTCTTATAATACGACCTCTTCTCACTTGAGCTCGAGCGTCTTTGAGTCTAATATTGTATTCAGAGGTAAGTCATAATTATTAATTTTTAATGATCAATAGATACAAAAATTTGTACCGAATTCTTTCTTCTTCTTTGTCAAGATTATCATCATAAGTAAGATGAATCGCTTCGGCTTTCGATCCATCTTTTGATCCCAGTACTGCCGTGCTATCGCCGACATTAGCAATGTAAAACTGATTCCTATTCTTAAAGAACAAGGCCGCTTGAAAAAAAATTAAAAATAAGAATAGGTATTTTTATTTTTACTCTTTAGAAAGTTGTAAAGCTATTTGAAATATCGTTTACCTGTAGCCGTAGTGCCACCTTTATGACTGGGTCTGAACATATCGAATCGTTTACCTGTAGCCGTAGTGCCACCTTTATGACTGGGTCCGTACATAACGAACAATGCCTCGTCTTCTTTTTTGAATCCATTAATGATGGCTTCTCGATAATTAGCCTTTAAGAAACTTGGATCAGTTAAAATAAAGTCGGCTAAATGATCTTTAGCATGCTATGTATAATTAAAAGGAATTTATAGAAATAGAAAACATTAATACACGTGATAAGGGTCAAGCAAGTGAGAAGAAAAATTTACTTTAGAGAAATGTCCAGTCCCATGACCATCATACAGTAAAAACAACGAGTAACCACGATCATGAAAGAAGTTATGGTTGATATCGAATCTATCCATTTGCGAGTTACGATCACCTTGCAATCGTGCGACACCCACGTCAAAATCAACAAGAGACATATTCGAAGTACTTGATAATTGTTTTCTTCGTTCCTTACTGTTGCCTTTACTTAGGGCAAAATCCCAACATTGGAAAAAAGAAAGCGACGATGAAAAAAAACCAGAAAATGAAAAACTTGAGGGTGTCCAACGAATTGGCATCGCTCTCGCGTTGTTGGTTGGTTTGTTTTAGTGTGTGGAAGGGGAGTGAAGTATTTTTCAATTTTGGTAAAGGAGGTAGAAATTCTGATATATCTTTTGTGAACCGTGATATATTTGATTATTTGTAATGCTTAAAAAACAAGCTAGTCAATCATATTACCGTTACGTAAAGTATAAAATTATTGCATACTCGTGTAAAAAGCAAAATTAATAAGACGAAAATTCTAGCTTCAAAATTATTCCTCTTTGATTTTACGAATTCTAGCTTCAAAATATTCACTCCTTGATTTTACGAATTCTAACTTCAAAATATTCACTCCTCAATTTTACGTATAGGGTCGAATCCTAATTAGGAATGACATATTAATTACGTACTGTTTTGATTAATGGCGATGGGTATCAAAAATCTTGGCGCAAAGATATCAAAGTAGCTTAACTCGTTATTTCTCATATGCTTGTAGTGTGTAGGGAGAGCACTACTAATAGAATCACCATTATGGTTCATAACCCATTGTTAGTCCTCTAACAAGTGTTCTGCATCGTCGTCTTAGACATATAAAATCAAAGGGAAAAAATACAAATGCGTGTAGGCTGTCAAAAAGGTCAGAGATTATCCTTTCTTCCTTTGAAGGCTCTGTGGTGGCTGATTATATTCTACCGATTGAATGAAAAAAATACTTATTTTAGTTCTTATAGCTTTTTATACGAGACCTTGATGAATGGAATTGCTTATGTTACAATTACGTAAAATTACAAGTTTCTTTACACCGAATAATTTTTTACTACAGAGATTGCAAAACACGAAAGATGGTATGATCTATGTTGATAAAGTTTTGCAGCTGTAGAACTCATAATAAGATGTTGAGGTGATTCCAAGACCTTGCTGCTAAAAATGTTGTTAAAGCTATATTTAAATATTAAAAATTAACATCCAAAGTTATGACATCTATGATGAAATAATAGCAATCGTACACGTCATTTGATACACACCCTACAATATATTACAAAACGAAGGTCACTTTGGAACCCGATATCTCGACACCCGATGATCCCATTCGAACAATGATATCACCATTAGATTCGTCTCGACTATACGAATCTAGTATTGAGATATTGGGTTCCAAGATCCATTTTTGGAATTTCCGGTAATATTGTGTATATCATATATGTACGTAATTAAACAAAATTATGATCATGTATCTCTGCATCAAAGCACATAATCCAACGATTATGTTATTCTTTTTCTTACGAATTAGACAGAGCAGGAAAGATCAAGGTCTTTATATATGTGCAAGGAAATTGATCGAGTCAGCAGGCATTGATATCTCATATATATCATCCTCATCCTTTATTATTTAAACTTTACGATGATTCTGATGATGCATATTTGTTATTCTATCGTGGAATAATTTTATATGGAAAAGATATAATAAAGCGATTTATGTTTGTGCGCGTGTGATTGATTATAAGAGTTCAGGTTCAATTATCTATTTAACTCACTTACTTTCGTTCTGAAAGTTGTTATCCTTCTTTTTTACTCTGTTCATAAAAGAATTGTTTGTATTTATTCTCTCCTTAATAAATACGCCTGTCCACTTTCTTATTCCTACTCCTGCAAAGTAAAGAGTAAGAAAAATAACAGTAAAAATTTCATATAACCAATTATCTTCAGTTATACTCTTATATACGAAAATGCCACCTCGTCTCAGGAGTTCCAGAAAAGCAGCACAAAAGGCGAAAGAAGAGGTTCGTAAACGTAAAGAACCACCAAAGAAAAAAGCACGACAAACAAAGAACAATAAAACCACACCTATCACCAAAAAAGTACCAGAAACAAAAGTGGAGACAAAAGAGTCAGAAACGGAAATCACTTCGATTCTGTTTTCTACTAAAGATGTGAATTTCACGCAAATCGCCCCCGAGATTTTCATAACTATTTGCAAATTTCTTCCTCCTATTGATCTGCTTTCACTAGCACAAGTCTGTCGACTCTTCAATGAATATTTGTCGTCGGAGGAATCAGATTCTACTGAATTGATCTGGCGTAAAGCTAGACACACTTTTCTGTCGACTTTTGATGTTGGACCACCTGATGGCATGAGTGAACGTAAGTACATTCGGTTGATTGTGGAAAAAGGATGCCAACTCTGCGGCAAAAAGACTGGTGCATCAATTCATTGGGAGTTCTTAGTTCGCGTCTGCAACCAATGTTTCAAGGCAAATATTGCAAGGTCTGCTCATTACATCCTTGGATATCTTAATGTCATATAATTTTTATATATTAATCTCTATTTTATTTCTCATAGTTTTAATAATATTATGGCAAATTATCAGATACCACTTTATTTTTATCCTGCACTTCCTTGTTATTCAAGAGCTGACAGTGGATACTTTTGGCTTCCTCAAGTCGAAAAATTCCGAGACGAATACAACGCGGCGAGTCCTGAAGAAAAACTTAAAATGCTACAAGATTGCACCCAAAAGTCACACCGTATCATGCTAGACAAAAGAGCACGTGAAACTTCAAAATCACGCGAAAGAAGTGCTCGCCTACAAGAAAATGCCGAAAAGAGAAAAACTAGACAAAATAGAATTCACCAGCTTGTAGACGAAATGTCCAAAGAGACTTACGAAGACGGCACTCCTAAATTTGATCAACACTTCCTCAAAGGAAATATTGTCGCGTATTGCAAGGCCGTTAATTCGACTTCAACATCTCTTACCGATCGTGCTTGGAGAAGTTGGAGGAAAAAGATCGAAAACGAATATTACAGCAAAATTCCATCTATAGTGGACCAATAACAAACTCAAAAATTTATAAGGGATTAATTGGGTCGAATCAAATGATGGATACTTTTCATGGTCAATGAATTCAATGAACAATTGATTTCTAATAGTATAGATGTATTTAGTTCTTTGTATTTGCAGAATTTGCAGAAAATGCTTTCTTGCATATTTTATTTTATTGACTAAGGATAATAGCATTAAATATTATTTTACGAGACAAATTTTTTGCATTGTTTGAATGTACATTGCTTGCTTCCTAAATAGTGCTATATAGACAGTAAATCATTTATTTCCGAGATTTTCTTTCATTATCAATATAGGAACTCTTTATTTAAGTAGAATTATTAAATTGTATATATATCATTTCAGATATAAATCTAATCATGTATCTTTGGCTATATATAAAAAAATAAATACACTATTAATTCCTCTTTTCCGGTCGAGACAATAAAGTGAAAAAAAATTCAATAACCTTTTGCGGAACAGTAGGTTTGATTCGTGCGTATTCTTCACCAAGATCATCAACAAGTTCATCATTTAAATATCTCTTCAATCTCGGAAGAATTTCTTCTTCCTCCTCTTTCACGTGCTTCACAAATTCCTTATGAAATAGAAAATATCTAAATGAATTCATTCGTATAATTAATAAAAACCATTATGTCCCACAAACCTTCATAGCAAGATCCATCATCTCGGCATATTCCGGATCAGTGACTTTCAAAAATTCTAATTTAGCTAGCATCTTTCTAATATCTTCATGCTCCTTTAAAGAATCCTGTGCATATTTCTTTCCATCTGGCATGTATTCTTGGTAGGCACGGTAGACAACTATTTCTTCGGTATACGTGTGGACTGTTGCTAATGGGGATTATCATAAATACTGTGCATTAATTCTTAGTTATTATGAGTCGAAAATTAATATAAGACTTTGGTCAACCTTCACGAATTATGTCATTGCCAATTTTTTCGCGGTTTTTTGGATCAGTTTCTCCTTGAAATAGCCGGTAAAGATCTTCAATGGAGTCGTGATCTTTGAGTATTTGTGTAAACACGTCGATTGCCATTTTGGTTATAATTAAATTTACCAAGTCTTTTTATAATAGGTAATTTCCACTGTATCATTTGGCATTGATACATAAATCATGTGTTCGTTTAATCAATCTTTTAGTTATCTCGATAAATGAAAATTATATTTTCTTCTGCATCTGAACAAATCATTTACTTTGATTAGACAAGTTCTTTATCGAAAAATAACCATGTGCAAAAAATTTTGAGTTGTACAGAACATTCGATGTATCATATCACGTTGGTTGCATTTGCCTTTTTGCCTTTGTTATTGTTTCACTTAAAATTTGAATTTATTATCGTTATACAGATGCAATATATAATCTCGATATGGTTAGTGATACATCCGGAATATTCTCCTGTAATGTAATAAAATTAATGTAAAAGGTTAGAACTAGGGTTAGGGTTAGGGTTAGAAAAATTGTCTCCCCGACATTTTTAATTAATGCTCTAGGCTAGATTTAAGCATCTGTTTCCTGTATTTTTTCCTTTTATCTTCTTGTTTTGCCATGTTGATCAAAAATTTACGCATTCTTATAGCTGCGCATAATCAAAATGGATTGGGATGTACATAGTGCACTATATATGTAATAGGTGACGATATAAGATAATATGTTGCGTCTCCATCTTTAGAATCCGAAACGAAGAGAAAAAAGGTTGAGTGTGCTTGCTGTAAATTTTAGCAATCGAGGTAGGTTCCTTATTTTCCAGTAATAAAACATAAGCCACCTGTGAATCTCGTAATCTCAACTTTTTATCAAATTATGCAATATGCTTTCTTGTAATACAAATTAAGAATCGGGAGGCAACGAAGAGTCGGGGGCAATGTTACAGAACATAAATGGAAAATTTCCTATTCAGATTGATGTGTGCTACGACAAATATAAATATTACGGAAGAAATGTTTTTTTCGTTAATACCTATCATGGAATTAAAGTAGCTTCAAAAGCTGCTTTTTATGGAACGAAATCAATAAATATTTTAGTTCAACCAGATCAACGGCCTTTCCCCTGACAAAGAAGTAGAAGAAGTTGATTGCTAACTAGCAATCTAACAACAATTTATTGTTGCATCGATAAATCAATAAACTCGTTGTTATCGTCACAGATAATTAATTTATTACGAAAGTCTATCTTTGTTTTCATTAGCTAATCAACGCACATATACCCGGGTACGTTTCATTCCATGAACAAAGTTAATTAGTAAAAAAGAGGGAGGAGATATACTGATCTACAAGACTCAAGATTACGAAATATGGTATATGTATGCGAAAAATAGATTACGAAATTATCCATCTTCTTCATTTCCATTGGCTACAATTGACGATTAATTACTATATTTGTATAATGAATGAATCAATCCTAACTTTATAAGGAATTCATATGATTTTTTATTTTAGAATTGATTTACATACTACATCTTATTAACAAGAAATTGATCGAGATTTGTGAAAATGTAACATCCCTCAAGGTTTTATTTGGATATACAGGAACTACGTAATGATTTTCCTACGTATATATATGCTGATGCTCGGAAAATGATACTCTCTAACGGAAAACCGCCAATTGACTTCCTTCTGCTTACGTAAGTCAGAGAGAAACTTCTATGCATGCGATTTATCAGATTTTGTAAGGATAGAGTAGAGGCACAGTTTGGTCAAATAAAGTGACAAGAATTGTCTCTTTTGTTTGGTTAATAATAATTTAAAATTGGCATTATCAAATTTGCCTAACAGTTAAGCATTTCTTAATAAACAAAACAAAATAGAACTACTAATAGTTTAGTAGTCTAATTTAAAGAATGAATTCTCTCTTTTTCTTGTGTACCAGTTATCTGGTTGAAAGGAGAAAAAGTGAGATTGAAACATTCAAGCTTTTAGTTTTTTTTCCTCTGCAAAACAACAGAAAAAGGGTCAAAACGTTTGTTAGACAAATGGGGGTAATCTTGAGTCCATGAACTTTATTGGTTTTCTAATTATAGAATAACATAATTTTTCATTTAGAGCAGCAAATAATTTGTATTTCGTACATGATTGTTTATTATTTGAAATTTCACAATTCCATTAAATCAACTGTTAGTGAACCATGAAATAATGAGCTGTCTACGCCGTTAGATAATTCTCCTAATATCAAATCTAACGAAGAGCTTTGCTCGTGAAGAGCCACGAAGAAAGTGTGATTATGTAAAAATGCATTGACTGTGTGTTTCAATAATTCTACTGGAAAAATAATAAATCGATCTATCGATTAGCTTGATCGGTGAAAATAATATATAGAGGGTCAATACATATTATAATCGTTTGTTTCTGCATGTTTCTAAAGTAACGCTTAAGGTATACAAGCAAGATTTTATTTTCTACAAAGCTTGATAAGCAAATACTTATTGTTTTCTTGTTTAATCAATTCAATACTTTCGTAATAGAAGGCTCGAGCACCCTTGCATCGGGCAAACTTTTTTGTGTTACAATTGATAATATACGCACACCAAACACCAACATACGTATTAAGCAGAAGTAAAGAATCGTTCTTCCGAAATGTTCATTGCATATAATTTGTTAATTATTAATAGCAGTATGTTTATGATGTAACTAAGTGTCATAGAAGCTGTTGTGCGAGGCATGAAAAAACCATATGTTCCGAATGCCTTTTAATAATTTCTTGTCAGTAATTAGATAATGTTTTAGAACTCTGCATCTTTATTTGTTCTTAAATAAATAAAATATTAAGATACTATTCTAATTAAAGTTTATAATAAAAATTCCTTTTCTATACAATTTTCTATATATAATCAAGGCTGTTGCCCTACGCATCTTCTCTACCACAAGAACACTGCTATGACTAGTATTCCAATTATTATTACGACATCAAAAAAAAATGGCTAAAAATTCACAAAACTCACGAAAAATTAATTTTTCATGTGCAGTAAAGAAGCCACCGTTTCCCCCTCAATTGACTGTTGACGAATTAATGGCGAATGCACTTGAAAAACTACGAAAAAATAAAATTTCTAAAACGCCAAATGCTTTCTTGGCGTATAGAATGGCTTTCCAAAAACAGTTTTATGACGCGAAAAATAATCCAACAATGCGAGACCTCTCGCTTATGGCCACAAAATTCTGGCTTCGAGAGCCTGAGCATGTAAAAGCAAGATATTATCAATTAATAATAGAAGCGAAAACGAAATTTGAAAAAATTTGCACTGAAAATCTTCCATTACAAGTCGTAGAATATCGACCTTGCCTTGATTTACCTTCTTCTCAAATAGTCTACCAACAACACCAAAACACATCACCAGACAAGTTCTCAAACTCTTATGAATACAATAATGAATTTTCATTTGATCGAGATCCAACGATTTTAAGTCAAGATGATCTCGAGAGACAAAATCTCTTTTCACGCGTGCCTCAATTACGAACTTCAACATTTAATCCCAGTCAAAATTTTTGGTCCCTTGAATTATTAACGACTACAACAACAAACATAATTAATCCCATTTCTCCTATTATTGATTCTCAACAGCGGAACACGGTCGAACAAGGGTCACCAATTGTCTCACAACAACCTAATTTGATTGTTCATCAATCGGAAGGTATAGAAAAACATACCAATTTACTTAACTCGGTTCAAAATCCTATTGTTGACTCAGAAGTATTAGCAAAAAAAGTAGCACAACTTGAAAATCAAGTTGCAAGTTTACTCGAAACTTTGCAATATCAATTTGACAATTTTTGCGCCTTACAAATGAATAATCCAACTCAACCAGCAGATAATAACAACTCTTTCCCAGTCCAATGGTAATACATGCAATAAATTGTTATTATTAGCTATTTGAATATCGCATAAGATCTTTTTTCTTGTATATATTAATTTCTTTTTTACTCTCAAATGTATGTAAATGTCTCTGTTTTGTTTGTCTTCAAAAAATTCCTTACTCTCAAAAGTATGCAAATGTCTCTGTTCTGGTTTGTCTTCAAAAATTCTTTCATTTGACATTGTATAATGAACATAATATACGTGGCTTTCAGAATGTATCACAGTAGAAGTCTCTATCTTTTATGTAACAAATAAGGTAGTTCCCTGATTATGCGAGCTCCAAATGGCTCATTAAAAGTTCTGAAAAAATAATAAGCCATTGACATAAATATTTATTCTATCTTATAGAGAGAATAAAGTTAGTTCATTTACTACTATCATCTGTATACAATGACAACAATTATCATCTGTATACAGTGACAACAGTTATTTACTACTATCATCTGTGTAAGTAACAACAGTCAGTTTGCTTTTTTTTTAATTAACCAATTAAAGATGGGTGCCTCGACTGTTTGATCATTGCGACATTATAAACATGATATTGGCGTCCATCTTTAAACTAATGCATAATTGTTCTTTGACAAAGTCTTTGTTATGTTACATTGTCTTTCGAAGATACCTCATGTAATTGCCAAAAATAATAGTACTAATTTCGTAGGACAATTCTAGTATGTTATAAGTTGCCCGAATTGAATAATTTATTATATGGTGCAGGAATTCTTAAAGCGATACTATGTTTCAATTTTAAAATGCTACTACTCAACATAGAGGCAAAATTTTCAAAATCTGACCGGTAAATTTGTAGAACTTATTATAAAGAACAAAGTTACCGGTCAGATTTTGAAAATTTCGCCTTTTATGTTGAGTAGTAGCATTTTAAAATTGAAACCTATTGTCGACTTAAGAGTTCCTGCACCATATTTCGATTTTCTGGCTCTTGTGAAATGGTGAAGTTTATAAAAGTTACTGATAATTTAAGCATTTTTAATTTACGATCGATAAATACATGTAGAACGATATTTGCTTAATACATGTAGAGTTAATTTTTTTTAGAAAGTATTCTTCTTTAATATATCTGTATTCTCTATAAAAAATATTTGAAGTGAGCAAAGATAAAAAATTTTTGCATTGGTTTGAAGTTGATTTATTTTATAAATAGGTTCAAAAATTGGCGCCATAATTAATCAATTATATAAGCAGGACAACCAATAGAAATTTAATCATGTGAACAAAACAACCAATAGAAATGCAATCACATGATCAAAACAACTTCTGTAATCATACAGTGTGGAATCACGTGGTCTTTGACACAAGAAAATAAAAAATGTGAAAAATGTGGAAAACAGATATCAAAATCTAGCCTGAAATATTAATAAAAAATGTCGAAAAAACAATTTTACGTATAACCTTATTCACAACTCTAATCCTAATCCTAATCCAAACGATAAAATAACCTTTAACGTCAATTTTCCGTGATCACGTGAGTGTGGATTTTGAAGGCCACGTGATCAAGAACTGTTCGTAGACTTCCCGCTCAGTAATAGATATCATAAATCACATAAAAAATACAAAATTATTATGTCATAAATCATACGAAAAAATAATATAACATCATAAGATCTGCATTTTCAAATTGCACTGTGGCGCAGTATTAAATTGCTTTTGATGTCTCTCATTGTATTGCCATATTAATATTTATTGAAGAATAATTGTGGCGGCTGAAGCTGAAATGGATCTATGAGATTAGAGAATAGAAATCATAAGCCAATAAGGATCACTAATTTCAGCTTCAGCCGTCACAAATCTTTTTTCGACATTTGAATATATTGTCTTAGTGTAACATATTCATGGAAAAAATCAGAGCTCCTATGGATGACTTGTGTAATTGAATATCTCAAAGCTTATTGTTACTGCATTTACATACATTCCAGATACTCGACTGACCAATCCTAGTTATGCGTCATGCTTCAGTTAAGAATGAAAATTCTCGGAAAGATCCATTGTCAAAGATCTGCTTAACAGCGCGTTGAGTGAGCTTGTTACTACAAAGCCCAACATATAGTGTGTTGAATATTTTCTCTCTGCGTACACCATTCAAAGATTCGACGCTTTGTTGTTGGTAGAATTCTCATCAATATGATTCATCTTACTTTCTTTTGGGAGAAATGCTAATGCAACCCAGTGATAAACAAGATCTTTGTGAACTCGGCCGACTCGGAGATATCCTGCATATAATGATCTCTGGGTGATTACACCATTAATTAACTGAATTCTATCCAAGGATGAACCTCTAAATTTTCTTGCGATTTCTCTCCATTCTTCATCGGGATCTTGTTTATGTAAGCTTCACAATACATCCAACACCATTCTCCAGCAGCATTTAGCTTTTTGCTACAAAATTAAGAAATATTGCCGAAAGTATTTGATGCAAGAACAATAGAATCCCAAATCTAAACAACATTCCCATCCGATGTCTTTTACACAATTCGTTTGGATTTACGACCAGGATTCCGAATACTGTACGTTCAGTGTCATGCTTGATGCCATCTACATGTATATGATTAATACGTATAATGTTTATTTTCTGGATTAGGAAGGCGACTAAAATATGAACTGCGCTACTTTTGTAAACACCATTAACTTTAAACTGTGTTCGTATATAATCTTTTCTTTACAGGGGATTTAGCCTTAAGATCTTACCTTTATCATTTTTGATACGTCCGAGATTGGACACTAATAAATTCGAATCAGATATTACCGGCAACCAGACTTCCATTATGACGTCTGTTATTTATTTTGAAACCAATTTTAAATTTATGGAAGGGCCATTTCGAAAATAATAAATAACAGTGCATTGAGTTCGGATTATTTTATATATTTAGCCTATGTTTACAATCATGTACCGAATTTCATTGTATAATTTTAATAAAATAGTTACATCGACAGTGCTGATACACAAAACCTTACAATTGTTATTGCTATATAACCCACAACGTCCATTTGTTATTTTAAAACCTATGATCAAAGACTAAATACATTATCAATTTCAGCAACTCTCAAGGTACCCTTTTTCTCACAACTACTACATACACTCGTCCCAATGTAGAAGCTTGCCTCTTCGAATATGTTATTTGTAGCACACTGAACTGCAAAATTCCCGTTCTTGATTCACCATGATCTGTAATAATTTTAAAATTTAAAAAACCCCTATTCTTGATTCAGCTGCACCATGAATGTCATGAATGCGAAAGTAAAATCTGTACTCGGTTCCTGATCACATGTACATGACAATCCAATAAGGATGCGCAAATTTTTGATCGGCCCGGCAAAACATGGAGCTCTAATAAAATGTCGGGGAAGTAATTTTACATATAACCTTATTCTCCACTCTAACCCTTCACCTAATCCAAATGATAAAATCAACCTTTAATAGTTGCTGCCACACATATGACTTATTGATTGGTTATCATGTGATCAGAAACCGAGCACAGATTGTACTGAATCAAGAATAGAGGTTTTTTAAATTTAAAATTATTGCAGATTATGGTGAATCAAGAACAGAGGTCCGGATGAATCAAGAACGGGAATTTTGCCACTGAACTATCTGTCGTGCTTTAATATTAGGAGTATCAGCAATATAAAAATATATTCCGACTGGGGTTGGGCATTTTGGAAAATGGTTGACAATCTTGCAAGCTACGAATCACTGCACAGAAAAAACTGAAATTATGAAATCCCATCATAAGGATTAAAAGGATAATAAATGTTACAATTCATTTCTAGACCTACCATTGATCACAGCAGTCTTTCGAACTTATCTTTGCTGAAGCCCGGTTTCATTCCACTCGATAATTAATAAAGGATCTCCAGCATAAAGCTCATCATCTTCATCCTCAGGAATAACGTGTTAAGTTCGTACAACGCTGGCCCACAAATGAACAATTTCTTGGGTTCCTTCAGGGAAGTTTTCCAGGATGGCTGACATTTTTTGAATGTGTATTTTTTTACTGTAAGTTAACCATTAAAGAAAGCCAAAGAAGGGACCGAAGATAATAATGAGAGGCGAGGCAAGCATTAAGACAAGTTTTTCTTTAATTAGATGATATTTGATCAATTAACAACAAACTCTTCCCCTTTTTATTATCTATTATTATCAAACGGCACCAATTATTACTCAAAGTCAGATCTATTTTTATATGATAAAATGTCATGAGTTAACGTTAAAGACTCGCTATACACGTGTTGCTTTATTTTTAAAAACCATCATCATTACCACACTAGCTTGTTTAGTTGCGAATATTACCTAGTGCCCAAGAGTCGTGATCCTGGGAAAAACAAAGCAACGTGGTTAAAAACAAATCAGGAGGTTGTTTTATAACTTTGGAAAGTGTTCAAGGATCGCTTGAATCATTATAAAAATCATCATCCAAAACAAACCGCTAAGATGTTCGTTAATGATGAAATAACACTTCAAAAGAATATGAAAAATTTTAAGCAAAGGTGACATTGATATATGTATCAATTGAAGCTCAATGCTAAATTCTATGCTTTCACAAGGATTATTTATCTATAATCATGCTTATACTGTTATCCCTTTATCTGGAAATTTGAAGCATTAAGTCTTCAACTCCTGATTCGGAACTGAATTCTCAGAATATGCTTTTAGCCCTTCATCAAATGGGCCAAACTGTCGAAGAAAAAATCAATGAAGTAACTACAATTTAGATAATTGAATTGCATGTATTATGTTAAATTTATTAATTATAAGAAATCAATACTTTGAGATTCTGTTTCATTACTCTTGCTTTCGATCGATTTATTAATAAACTCCTGAATTTGTTGGATCCTTCCAGAAATACCAATTTCTGGCTTTTCATCGTACCATACTTCAAAGAGAAAACCCCAATATCCTGACATATGGATTTTTTTGCCGATTACGATTAACAATTTCTTCAAGTTTTTTTATATCTTTATACCAGTTGGTGCGTTGGCGACAGTGACCCTAAAGCCCGAGACACACAGCGTGCTGAGAGTTTTCTTTCAATGTACACCATTCAAGGTTAGACACTTTGTTGTTGGTAGAATCAGCGTCAGTATTCTTTGTCTTCTTCTTTGGGGCAAAAGCTAGAGCCACCAACCGATGAACATAATACCGTACGCCACTGACCATAGTACCCGGGGTACTATTCAAAAAACTTGGTTTTAAAATATACCGGTACTATTCACGAATCCAGTGATTTCATTGGTGGAAAGGGGGGGTACTTTTCAAGGGGTATTATAGTCAGGTGGTACTATGGTCAGTGGCGTACGGTACCGTATTTTTCGGCAATTAGTACCCCCTTGATGAAATATCCCCTGATAAAGTATCCTGGTATTAATCTCGGTTACAAGTTGAGTAGAACGTTAAGTACCCCCTTCATAATTCCTGAAATTAGCATTATTCAAGCCAAAACTAGTGTAATCCAGGCCAAAATTACGGCTTCCATGTTAAGTATTCACCATATAATATACCC